>JAHDVE020004554.1:0-66052 GCA_022606495.2 Halesus radiatus
AAAACACTTATTTGTTAACACTTTATATTTTGATGATTTGATATATTAATGTTCTAACGAGGCTTGAATCACGTTACAAAAGTTGTGAAAGCTTTTGATATACTGAGAATTTCGTGAGAAAAGAAAATGATGCAGTCGCGTTATTAAGTGTAAGTTTGACATTTGAAAGCACAGAAAAGTACAATGATTTGTATAATTCAAGATAAGTTATCTATTAATTGGTCGGGTAAATTTTAACATAAAGGTGTAATCACATACTAAATTAAACTAAAAATGATTAAACAAAGAATAACATTAAAACGAAAAATACTAATAATCAAATTTAAATGCTCTTGCTTTCTGACCGCTAATACCGCTTCATAAATAAAATCCCAGCAAATCAACAAACAAATCTCGGATATGTTTATATGCAGTCTCATTAAACTTGTCCGAGGTTCATTAACCATATTGATTTACTTGAGGAGATGGACTTCTTTATCTTAGAAACTATGTGAGATGTCCAACCTCTAATCTTGGCTTTAAAAGTAAATATTGATTGACGGTTTATTCGTCTTAGCTTAGAATGCTTTCGTGCCTGAACACTGTCTGTATTAGACGTCATGACCTGGCCAGTTACTACAGGGCAGAATAGATGCTCGGTTCTCAGTCACACATGGTTCACGGTCTAGCATTGGAAGAGGAACTGTACTGACCCGGATCACAACTCATTATTGTTGTCATGACAAGTAAATACACCTGTGTTATCAGCTATCGTTCCCTTATAAAATAATTCGTAAAACGAACCTAAACAAGGTATGACGGGAGATTGCGGCATAGGTGAAACCTGGAACGCATTGATAATTTAACGTTTCAACAGTGCTTCAACTTATAAAAGAGAATTAGCGCATTAAAAATCATTGTTACTGATTTTATAAATTTGGACGTATTTAGCTCGGGCCCTTTTGAGATCCGCCCTTGGCAGCTACACACGCTGCCCTGGTGGTCCTTACGCCACTGGTGCTATACATATATTCATCAGTGGCGTGCATTTCTCTCGACCAAGGGTAGGCTCTAGCTTTTCAGGTGTTGATTATCATTGCTCATTACGGCATAATGTATGAAGGGTGTGCTTAAGGCAGACCGGTCAGTGGCTGAGTTGGCATCGCGTTTGGGTGTCACCCAGGCGTCGTGAGTTCAATTCCTCGGCTGGCTAAGTCCTCCATTACGACACAAGCAACATCTTCCGCTTACTGTGATGGTAGTAGGAGATTTTCAAATATTGTCAGGTTATTAGTAACCAGGGAATATTCGTCTTTCTTTTAAAGAAAAAAAAAATAGCAAATGTTAAATAAGAAATTTGGCAAGCAAAAAGAATTTATTACGGTAGAATTACCATGCAATGAGAAATTTCGGGATTTTTAGTTTTGTTTTTCAGAAATATGGAATAAGAATGGTAGGCACGGCTTTTCAGCATTTATGGGCTGCACGCCACTGATATACATAAACATGTTATAACGTATTCACTATCTACTGATAACAAAATAACCCCATTTACCGTTACACGAAAGTCGCGACTAAACGGGTACGTTTGAATTTAAAACCGGCATACTTTAATATCAACGTATCATTGAGAGCTTTTTTTATTTAAAGCGTAAAGCTACCCGCATTTTAATTTAATAATTAAGATTTTTTTTGTGCCATAAAATAATATTTTTATACTATGTTTGTATTATACATAACTTGAAAAAATTAAATAGACACTTTTATCGAGTAGAAGAAGAATCTCAATATTTACACTTTCGTTTTTTCCCACTCAACTCAACTCGAGCGCAAATTGAGATGAATATTTGCGTAGAAACCTACTCATAGATTCTGTTATTGCTCACACACGGGCATGTTATAAATGACTTGTCCAATAGTGGTTTTGAATATGTCAATATGCTTATTCTAGTCATTTCATAACCTGTGTCTAATGATGACTATGTATGGATAGAAACATATTAGAGTTGTTTTTGGAATAAAGACCTTTCGCATACAAATTTGACGCTGGTCAAAGACAAAATTAATTATTTTGATTATTTTAGGACAAGGCTGCTCATAGAAACTCAAAACTATGGTGTTTCGTAGAAAATCTCTAAAAGAATTAGTTTTTATCTTGGAAATTAGTGAATTTGTGATGAAGTACTGCAACTTGGTGTACATACATCACTGAATTTTCTAAACTAAGTCTTTATCTGCATCGATGATAGGGCGACTATGCCGAAACCGGTCGGCGAGTTTTTATAGATAAATAGCGTGAGACAATGTGCATCTACACAAAGCTACAGTGTTTCATTTATTTGTATCGTTAGCTTTACAAGAAATTTGAGTTTTGTACCCTCTAACGTCTCAATTTTTTTAACTTTAAAATATGCGCATTAAAATTAAACCGAACAAAGAATTTCTCGGCAATAAGAAATCCATAGCGCATATGTCAATTGGAAATAATGAATTCATTCACATTCTTCCCTGATCTAGTCCGATATGGTGTGTTATGCGATTTACCTTGTGGAGTCGCGTCTATCTGCATTTGTGTGAATGAATAACAAGGTTACGCCGACCATAACCGCTGCTGAAATCATCATCTCCGTAAATATGTCTCACGCATAAGGCCATTTGCGAGAGGCGGGACGGGCGGCTCACCTACTTGTTCTACCGGTGCATCTCGGCCTGGCCGATGTGGCTAGCAGTGGTGTGCAGTGTATTTTCACGTTTTCCACTCGTGAAGTTTTTATATGTTCGAAAATACTTCTTTTTTTAGATTGGTTCTCTACACCGAGTACGGTGTGTATGCGCAAAAAATATTCACTGGCAACTTCTCACGGGCGCTGTACAAAACCTCAATAATTCTCGCCTATTCACATAGATTAAACGAGCGAAAACCGGCATTAACACGTTTACTGATGGCGTGGGCAGTGAAAAGGTTGAGATTTGTGGGATAAACTCGATGAAATTACATACTTGTTTAATGTCATTGGATAAACAATAAACTGTAATGAGTATATTTATTTTAAATTTTACTATATAAATCAATGTTTTGTTTTTGAGTACAGATATCTTTAAATTACTTTATTTTTATTTTTTGTTCAAATAATTTGTTTACCGATATTATTTTTTAGGATGTCATTATAATTAACCTAGCGAAAAGCTATATATACTAAAAAAAGTGTCCCGAGCGGTGTTTGGTTCTTTGTTTTGTATATAAATCTACAGTTTTATTCCGACCTTGATGAAATTTTGCACACTCGACTTTCAAAACAATAGGAAGGTCATTGTCTACATGATATTTCTACAAACCACCCCATCCTGACGGCCGACGGCCTCCATGGTCGAGGGTAAGTCTCTCGACTACGAATCCGAAGGTCGCGGGTTCAAATCCCGGCGTGCGCAAGTAAATTTTATTTAATTAATTTGTGTTGTTTCGCAATTAATTAAATAAAAATAATATAGTATAGTATATTTACGCACGTTCCAGAGTGGAAGATACTCTCAGTATCGCCCTGGTGAAAGACCACCATTCGGAATTGAAACGTTGCTTGAAATGGCTTTTAGCCGTGTTTGGTGACCAGATCTGAATAGCCAGGTATTTCCTCACCTTCCTCTTCCCCTTATCCTACCCCTTCCCAATACCTTCAGCCTCACAACATTTCCCAATTGGGGATGCCATAGTCTTACTGGCTCCAGACGGTTGGGAGCAGTTGAGACTCTTGGGCGGTATTCATCTAAAAAAAAAACCCTTTCCCCACCCCTTGCAGCTGAATTTTGGTACACGATGAAATTTTGCACATTTGACGTTCAAAATAAGGGGAAAATTACCGGTTAGGGGTAGGGATAGCACATCGCAATCTCAAAACTTTACTACAAAACATTCATAACCCCGGGCAACGCTGGGTCTTTCAGCTAGTATCATATAATCCAATGGATTATTATTTTTTTTAATGTTTTGAGTTTTAATATTTTAAATATTAACTCATAAAAGGTATTTTAATAATATTTCTGTTACATTATATTGTGAAGACTTTTGTTTAACTCGCACTCGAGGTGAACTATCAAAAAACTGCGTTACATAAATTAACCGTTATTATTACAGAGGTATCTTCTTAATGAAATCGTAACTCTGACCAACTTCTGCCCAGCATAACATTTTCAGTTCATCTACCTTTGTATTCAAAAGAACTGTCTGAAAATAACATTGTCACCATCGATATTCAGTTTTTTTCCACTCGAACTTCTTGTTATTTGAACATCCGTTTTCCCTTTAAGGGGGAGAGGGACGTCGGAGAGTTATTATTTATTAATTCAAAATAATGATAGTATTATTACGCAATACGATACACAAAAATTTTTTTTTTTTTGTAATGCGGATTACAAATTTTTGGTTACGTTTAGTTACAAAAACGCAACAAATTATTAAACATACTTTTCTCCACTTTAAAAATCATATTCGCATTTTAAATATTTTGTAAAACATACAATTGAACGGTCAGAAAAAAGTAATATTTCTGATTGGATTTTGATAAATGCTAAGCCTATGTAAAATTATAAAATATTTAACAAATATTTTTCTATTTAAAAATATTATTATTAAATAATAACTCTCCGACGTCCCTCTCCCCGTTAAAAACCCAGCATTTAAACTTTTAGTTTTGGGCAATCGGAACGAAAGGCATGCACGCACGCCCCTGGCTTTACTGGTATTGATGCTGGCCCAGGCACAAGCGGCAACCAGTCATCTCGTTTCATTCTTTCTCTATTTATGTCTCCTCTCATTTCCGCTTCTCTCGCGCGTGCGTTTTCTTTTTTTCCTCCAGTTTTCATAACTCGGCTCGCCGTTGTTTGTCCTTTTGTTTTGGTTGCGTTTTGGAAGTGTGGCCGCTGCAACCGGAGCCGCTGGATGCGATTATAACTGTCGTTTCAATCGCCGGCTAAATCTGTATATCCGACAGGCAGGTGCACACTGCACACCCGCCACAGGCGCAATGCCGGCTTCGACGGCTTTGTTTTTCAAATATCACCTCCTGAATGAAAACATAATTATGCAAAAAATATATCAAGCATTTGAAAATAGCGTTTGTCATTTAATCTTTGCTTTTATTAATTCACTGAAAACATACTATGAAAGACGACTCTTTGATTTATAAACTCGCTCTTCTTTCATTGCTCAATCCTGTTTTACGGAATATTAGATTTACTTCGCTTGGAATTTGAATTATTCTTGTATACTTGCTTTATTGTCTCTCGGTGGATTTTAACTCTATTGGAGCAAACAATTTAACGTTTCGCTCATTTTTTATGAAAGCTTATGATTGCATCGACTTGCGAGTTGAAAATAGTCACATTCGCCTTGAAATTCAAGCAAAAAACTGTTAACTTTCATGGCGCCAGAGTTCACCGTTTGAGGGTTTTTTCTGCTTTAGTCAAACATACAAATTTCTGCGTTATAGTTAAGAATATATTACTTAATCTTTATGCCCTCGAATATGTTTATGTTGAATGATAATTTATTTCGGTCGTAGGTGTGCGTAAAAAGCAATTACTACTGTTGTAGCTAACCTGATAATAATTGCAAGGTGAAAGGCCACGCCATTGATAATAATATTGCATTGTAATTGGGGATTGCAAATCAGAGGCGTTTCTAAAAATCCGGATTTTACAATATCGTGAATCTCAGAATTCGGATTTCCGGATTAAATTAGGATTTAAAAAAAAGAAAATTCGAATTTAAATTACCGAAATAATTAAATAATATATTAGAACATGTTAGGAGAGTGTCCCATGAAAATCTTCAATAGAAAACTATTTATTAAGAGTCTACTAATTGGGTGCATTATACTATCCGAATACATATATAAGGTATTTTGTTTTAAACAAAACAATATTTTGTTATATTCCTTACTCATATTTCTTACGTATAATATTATTTTTTCTTTCTCTTGTTTAATATTTTTATTGCTAAATTTATGGCACACTTCTTTGTACTGAATATTGTATCTTCAGCGCCCCTGAGGTGATTTTTCACAAAAACGGCCCTATACAAATCATTCAATTATTATTATTATTATCTGCGGATAATGCGAACATTTGTTTATTCGATTAACAACCTATTATTACGCTAAGCAGCGACCTTCTTGTCTATTACTAAATGTAAATTATATGTTGAATTGAAATATGTTAAATAACAACTTATTGACAAATAAACATTTTTATTATTGTTATTTTCTATCCATATCTTGGAAACCGTCTGCAGATGTAGTACATATTACATGCATGCCTATTAGCCCGCTGATCGCGTTCATTTCATATGACATTGCGTTGGAAGTAACAAATTTATAAAAATTTTCAAATTTTGGAAAATTTGGATCTGAATAAAAAATACGAAATTGCTTCAGCAAAAAATACAAAAATTCGGATTTCTCGCACTCCGGATTATCCGAATTGCAATCTCTAATATTGTAATACTATCAAGTGTACAAGGTAAATGGAGATGTTAATTTGAATAAAATTTGGCAATATTAAATTTGTTACATGAGTTTGTACTCTATCAATGACTACGCCCTTGTACAATTTAAATAGATATCGACGGCGGAAGAGCAGCGAATAGTATCGGAAATCACGCTTCGTTTTATTACCGTAATGGTCCTTTCTAGACTGAATAATTCATTGTTTCATGGCATTTGATATTATAAATATCGCACCTGTGTCTTTGTTGCTAGGCCATCTAGCTTTGTTCTCCATTCTCTTGCATTCCCGGTACCGCTGTACTCACCTGGCATGGCCGGGTCATGGTCATTGACCACATTCATCTTCCGTGAGCGCACTCCTATCAAATAATAATCTCTTCGCTGTGCAAATACTGCAAATAATTGTGTTTACTCCATATAGCGCTACCTTCATTATGCCCCGACAGGGTTTACTCGATTTAGTGCCGGATATCTCCAACACATTAACCACCTCGCCCACCGTAACGATGAAAAGTGCTTTGGTCAGTTGGTAAACAACTTAGAGTAATTAAATTAAAGAAGCCGAGGCTTGCAGCCGCCAGAGAAAGAATAACAGAAGAGATTATCGGCGTTCTTTATCCCATTCAAAACGGCACGGAAATAGACAACACGAGAACAGTTCTCTTGTGTTTATTTACACATTTATTTTTAGAATACAACTACTTTGTCGTGGAGATTTCTTCTTCTTGTGTAATGATCTCTTTACTAAGCAAAATTAAATAAAAAAAAGTGGGGCGCGTCTCACAGAGGTTTGACACGATCGAGTGAATTAAATACCTGAGTCGGGTTATGTTAAATTCTAGAATAACGAGTGTGTATGGATTGTTCGCCAGAAAGGAATTGTTTTTATTTTATTTTTTAATTTATCAATGTTCCCTACCATAGTTTGTAAGGTCCATCAAACTTATAAATCAACATTACAACACCCAGACCTGGCTGCGCCCGTAATATAGTAAATCCACGTTAGTACCTTTTGCGCTGTGTGGGAATCAATCCCACAACTCTCCGATTTAAAGCCAGATACGTAGACCACGGCGTTACACCATGTTAATTTTAGTCAACAATTTATATTTATTTTTAAACCCTTCCAATCAGTGGCGTGCATTGCTCTACAAGCAAACGTAGGTTTTAAATAAAAATATATGGGAATACCGCGCAAGAGTCATTGCCCAACTCTCAACTGCTCCCAACTGTCTGGAGCCAGTGAGACTGGCATCCCCAATTAGGGTATGTCGTGACGTTGAATGTAGTGGGAGTGGAAGAGTAATGTAATGGGGAAGTACCCGGCTATTCAGATCTGGTCACCAAACACGGCTAAAGCCATTTCAAGCAACTTTTAATTCTGAATGGTGGTCTTTAATGGTGGTGGTGAATGGAGGGCGATACCGAGGCCCTGGCGGTATTTTCCACTCTGGAACGTGCCGCAAATATACTACATATTATTTTTAATTAATTAATTGTGAAATAACACTAATTAATTAAATAATATTTACGTCCGCACGTCGGGATTTGGAACCGCGACCTCCGGATTCGTAGTAGAGAGCCTTATCCCTCGAACACGGAGGCCTACAAAAGGAGGTTGTGTAGTTTTTCAAGTTAAGGTATGAATTGTGCATTGCATATTTGGAAACGGCCATTTTATAATCATATTTCACTGATTGTTATGGCCAACTGAATAAATGAGGCGTACAAGTTCCTTACGATCACGGAGTGTTTTTATCAGATTTTTTTTCTTGAATTTACTCTTATGGTTCGTTTTTCTTAGGGTAGACACAGCTTTTCAGCTTTTACGGATTGCACGCCACTGCTTCCAATTAATATTTCATAATAGTTGTAGGTTTTATAAGCTAGACGACTTTTCAATGTTATTTAGAAGTTCGATTTAATCTGTTTAAGTGCCTTTTTATTCGAGAAGAGAATGTATTTTAATTGCTCTTGTGCGTGGTATAAATTTATGGACACCATTGCATCTCGTGAAGACATTAAATTTTCCTTTCATGAATAGGCAATGAAAACGCCTGTCAAAAAAGATTGGAAATTTGATTGAGTGCTTATTATGTTTTGATTTTGTTTATATTTAAAAAATTGTATCGATTCTTACGTTATTGTCATTGGCCTTTGTAATCCCTCACCGCGATCTTCTCTTGCTTCCGTCACGCGCTGAAAGGTTGCATTTCCTCGTTCCTATAAATAATACAATCTGTCAGTCACCATCCCGCTGATTCCTTCTTGAGAATTATTATTTGTCGGAGATGAATGTAGCAGTTAGAAATGATAAATGCTTCTTGAGACGGTTACAATTAGTTTACATATTGCGTATTGAATATTCCGTAAGCAACTTCCTCCTAATTATTATGACCGCTCAATACAGGCGCACGTACAACGTTTACGTTCAGTCTTACTTCATTATTGTCCACAGTAGACCAAAGATCGAGTGAGTAAAGTGGTGGTGATCATAATCGAGACATATATTTCGAAGTTATCGATTTTTCTATTCGAAAAATTTATTATTTAATTTGAAACAACCATTAAATTTTTTTTTAAATAAAAAATGTTTTTTGTTTTAAGCCACTTTATTTTTATACATATTTATGCATTCGACCGGTTTCGGTTGGACTCAACCTTCTTCAGGAATGTACACATATAAGTTTATATGTGTACATTCCTGAAGAAGGTTGAGTCCAACCGAAACCGGTCGAATGCATAAATATGTATAAAAATAAAGTGGCTTAAAACAAAAAACATTTTTTATTTAAATTATAATGTCAAGCCACAAAGTGATTGCTTCCTTCGAAAAATTAAATTTTTTGTTTAAATTCATTTAAAATATTTCGGCCCTAAATGCCGATAAATTGTTGTAATATGTATTATTTTATGTCGAAATTTAGGCGTCGTCGTTTCGTTAGTAAACAATTTTTTGGCTTAAAGGGGAGAGGGACGTCGGAGAGTTATTATTTATTAATTCAAAATAATGATAGTATTATTACGCAATACGATAAACATAATGTTTTTAAATAGAAAAATATTTATTAAATATTTTATAAATTTTCATAGGCTTAGTATTTATCAAAATCTAATCAGAAATATTACTTTTTCTGACCGTCCCATTGTATGATTTACAAAATATTTAAAATCCGAATATGATTTTTAAAGTGGAGAAACGTATTTTTAATCCTTTCTCGTTGCGTTTTTGTAAATAAACATAACCAAAGATTTGTAATCCACATTACAAAAAAAAAAACATTAAAGTTACTTAATGTTCATGAAAAAATTAAACTACGCACTGTTCTTTTTTTAATTTATCTTATCGACAAAACCTTCACAGCATTTTTTAAGGATATTCAATTTTTAAATGTTTATGTAAAACATGCGTAGAACGGTCAGAAATGTGTAATATTTCTGATTATATTTTGATGAATGCTAAGCCCATGCAATTTAAAAAAAAAACGTAATAAATATTTTTCTTTTTAAAACACCATGTTTATCGTATTGCACAATAATATTATCATTATTTTGAATTAATAAATAATAACTCTTCGACGTCCCTCTCCCCGTTAATTCGAAATAAGATTAGATTATTTCAGTGTTTCGAAAGATTTTTTTATTTATTTTTCTAATTTCAAAATTATGTTCGCTAGGGATAAGACATCCCCAAGCCCTATTATTTAATGTGCACAATTAAATACTATGGCATGACATGCCATTATACCGAAGTAACACTAAAATTTGCCATGATGTCACGATACTGTAATAATATTATCCTTTTTTGAGAAGTGAGTAGCACAAAGCAACCTTTGGTTCGTGTTATTGTTTACTTCAAATTATATCAATATATTTTTATTTATAATTAATATCATACATATATTCCAAATCTAATATGCAGGTAAATAGATTTTTATTAGTAGTATATATTTTGTACATTTTCACTTCATGTCTGCCAAGCCAAACCACGTTTTAAAATTCAACAGTCCATAACAGCTGATCATATTTTCCCTGTCACTAAGCAGGCAGCCAACATGTTGATTTTATGAACCTCAACTACAATTTTTCTATGATTGTAGTTATACTGTAGAGATACCTTCCAAGTGTCAAATTAAATCGTCTTAAGATACCGACTGTGAATATGTAAAACCCTTTAAGCCACGAATTGAAACAATTAAAAAAGGTAAAAATGAGTTATGTAAAATCTTACATTTCTATTTATAATATTATGTGATGTGAGGTATGACTCATTTCACCGATAGTTTAAAAAAAAAACAAAATTATATGGTTTCCTATGATCTAGTTTTTAGTATGAAAAATACCCCTTTTCAACTAAAATAATTTTATCATGTCCATTGAAAATTATTCTGTTTGGCACCACTTAAAAGTAATGAGTAACCAGTCTGAAGATGGCTTTAACAAGCTGAAACCGTTCACGGAGAAATAAAAGTAATGAGTCTAGTTTTTGGACTGTTAATTCGTGGTGGAATTCCATTGTATTAGAATTGAAATTAAAACACTTTTGTACATAAAAGTAACATTCACAAAAATTGTGGCTTGAAGGGTTTTTACTTATTTACAGTCGATATGATATGTAAATTTATCTTCTTCCTATTTGGTTAACTTCTTTCGTATTGAACGTCGTTTATTAATGACCGGTTGGGAGTGAAAAAGCTCCCGGCATACTTAAGACACCGGGTGCTTTTTGACGCCCAGTATGAACTGTGAAGTGAACAAGTCCTAAAATGATCGTGGGTGGTTGAAATTCGGACGACGGCGACTCACAAAAAATTCATACCAGAGTAGATACGATTTCTATTTATCTACACAGCCTACTTGAATCTATGTATTTTTTAATTATTTATTTCCATTATCAACAAATATACTGTCATTATTTATCATTTTTTATTCGAAAAGCCTACTAGGGTGTTAATAAATACGTAAATATTAATTATTTCTGTTTTTTGTTTTCAGTCAAAGCAGCGGGCATCGGTGAAATGGCTGCTGTCAAAGGCTTTCAACAACCGTGTTCCTGAGAATTTACGAGAACCATTCTACAGGGATCATGAGGTTTGTTCAATCACTTTCACAGGATACCACTTGGGCCTCATTCCTTTTACGGAGAAATTACGAATTACATTGCAGTGATTGACTAAAAACACATGCAAGAACTTGTGAAGATTTTAGTACCTTCTCCGCGACGCGCGCTTTCCTCCAATGTAAATAAATCTTACCAACTACAAGCAGTTAAGTTGTCATCAGAAAATAACCATCAGTAGTTCATTTCCGTCTGACTGATTTAATAAATGGCTACCGAAATTTGAATTCATTTCACGTTGTACTGCACTCACTTTTTTTATCGAATGTTCTCTTTTATTAGCAATTTTAAAATAGCCCTGAAGTAAATCGAGTGAGAAATTAGTTTAAATTGAAGTTTCAGCAATTAGTTTAGAAAGTTTTCCAGATTTTCCAATACAACAGCTCTTATACGTTTCGATATACATATTATTTTTAAAAAAATATTCAGACTCCTCCGAATTTTGATTTGTCAATTGATTTAGAGATGTACTCAAGTTTTACCAAAGATGACTGTAAAGTCAATAAAAATGTGGATAAACAAAATTCTTATTTTTAAAAGCTTCGTCCAGACAGTCCACACAACAAAAAGGGCAAAACCAAGTGTATGAAATCATTTGTGACTATAATAATATATTCAGACATTTCTATTAGTGTTCAATTATTGCTTGATATTTATTCGCCCCAGTCTAGCGCATGCGTCGCACGACTCGGGGAGTCAGGACGATCGTATTAACGTGAATAGCGATATAAAACTTTTAAATTTAGTATTCCGAATGTAAATAAACACTTATCATTATAAATAGTATTTTATTTTCTATATTAATCACGTATATCTCGAATGACAGCCCGTCATGTTGATTTATGCCGGCTGGACTGTTGTTAATTTGAGATTGCGTTTACTTTAGCAAAAGTGCTAATTTCGCAATCGGAGGATGACAAAATCTTTATCACCCATTTAAATTTATCATTTGATTAAAATCATTCTAATAGAGATGTAGAGATTTTTCTAGTTATACGCCGTAATTATTTTTTCTTGTTTTATTTATCTGCATCGCCCGCACTGAATGTTAGCAATTATCAATCAACAACGATAACTAAATAAGCCCTATGACACTATTATAATAAGAGTACAAAAATAAAACTGCGCTCGTTTTCGCTGACTCATTGAAAACATTGGCAAAGAGAAGTCGGTCGCATTGTGGGAACGTAAACAATGAAAGCTCGCTCTATTTCTGCATAAATAGTACTACTACTGTCTTTATTAAAACTCGTCTAGCATTAATTGTTCTGTTCTACAGGCTCAGGGTATAGCGGCAAGCTTGTTTCATCTTTGATCTAGTTTTATGAAGGAACCCGTTGCATAAAAACTTCTATGATAGTTTAACGTCATTTAGTTTATTTTTGACGTACTTATCCGAATGTATAGACCTCGGTGGAATGAAAAGCGCTACCGTGTTACGTCTGCTGACATTTTTTGTGTGTCAACAAACGTGCCGATACCTTAAATCATGTTTCAAGCCGAGTTGCTCTCCGTATTCCGCATGCTCTCTGGCGTCGTTTCGCAATCGATCGCTCGATGCAACTTTTTATTTCTCCCCAGTAGATGTATTTCAGCCTTCACGGAATATTGAACTCGCTGGCGAATTTTCACGGTCAGCAAAAAGCGGTAGAAATGCAGGCAAACTGGTTGCATCGTGATTCCGAAGCCATCTTCACTGGTCCGTTTGAAGTCTGAAACTGCGCTCGTTGCCCAAATGAACTAAATCAATGTTTGTCTGCGAGAGAGTACATTGTTTCTTTTGCTCGTTAAAACGTTATATCCCCGCGATTCTCCGACATAAAATATGAAGAAACCGAATACTTCTCGTATTCGTTTGTTCCGCTGAACCAAATATATTTTAGCACATTTATTCAGAGCGAAATCATGAGAACATGAAGTTTATTGTGTTAGATCTTATCTGATCATTCTTTTGTAATGTCTCCCTGACTTTGAATACAGTATTATAATTAGTAGACTCGTTAGAATTTATTTAGGAATTAAATTCGCTATCAACTGTATCTGATCATATTTACATCCAAACCACGGATCGATGGACAACATTAAATAATACCAAATTGTTTATGTTTATCGTTGACTCAGAAATAGCAGCGTGGAGACTAGGCGATCTAAGCACGCTCCTCAAACATGCCAGCCTGTGATACGGCACGATCGTCGTTTTTTATATCTGCTCAACTATAAAAAAAATGAATCATCAATAGTAATTCTCCTCCCCGAGCTTAATCGGCAAACGAAAGGCAATGTTATTTTTTCTCTTCGAAATGAACATTGTGAACTTTTTTTCTGTAACGAGGTTCTTAAACTCGAGGGAAAATATGTATCACGTACATGTTTTTATAAATCCATAGTAGTTGTAAAAGTAGAGTAGGCATTATCACGGAGTTGCCTAAACATTGGGTTGGGCTAGACTACGTTAACGTAATCACAGGTTAGTCAGTTAATGGTGGTTTCGGTTTCACCAGGTTAAGTGGTATCTAACAGTAAAAAATAAACTGTTTATCGTCTCACATGCACAAGAATTCTCGATGGTTAAACAAATTGTGTTTGTCCACAAAGTCCGATACAATGATAAGTAATATTTAAGCGGTTTAACACATCCCGGAACACTGTGCCTGGAGTTGACCATGTGTTCCTCTTTATTGCTACTCAGTGTCTATTTCCAGTGGTTGCATGTAGGCCATGTGATTATCTAAATACTAGTTGTACGGGATCATGTTTTGGGATAGATTGGCGTTAGTAAGGCCGCCTAGTTTAGGGGAGCGTTCAATATGGCTAATGGCGAGGGATGTGGCCTTCTGCTGACTCATGGCTACACCCCTTTTGCGCCATTGTGGTTACGCAACCAACCCACCTACCGCGCAGACCTAGCATGGGTAGTTTTTTCCAGACTGGCAAATCCGTTTTTATTTCATTATGTTGATTCGATGTTTATTAATGTTTTATTTCTAGTACCTACTAACTATATTATGTTGGTATTTGAAGTGGGAACCTGTTGCTCAAACACTTTCAACGAAACTTTCAATTAACCTTAATACATATTTTTAAGAAACAAATTCCTAAACGAAATCGATATTTTTAACCATAATTTGGTTTAATTTATGAGTTTTTCAAATGATTTTTTTCCTTCCTAGTTTGTATAAAGGTACCAAATTTTGCGTAATTTATTACTATAAATAAATTGAAAAACAGCCTAAAATTATTTTTAACTATTTTTAATTTTTTCTTAATTTCACTGTAAAACCCAATGGGCGTATGCATATTGAATAAATTAGTAAACATACGAGTACGTACCACACGAAATCAATTTTAATTCCCCACTGATTCACTCATCCGAGCGTTTTTAGTTTCAATCAAAAACACCGTTACTAGCATTTTATGTTCCGCCTATATTTATGTTGTTGTAGACTCGTTATTAACGACTTGGGAAATTAATGTTTGAATATTAAATGCATGTACCCAAGTATAATTATTTATTCTCCGTTACGCACTCTTATCTTCCTCTGTCTAATGCACAAAGTAAACATATTTTTTATTATCAGGTTCTCGACTTTGTCTTGATGTAGTTCATGATTTAGCTCTTCTAAAATGCTCAATTACGAGTATAGGTGGAGATGCTTCCTTATCTTGTGAATACCACATAACATAAAAACCAAAATAAATGTTTTAGTTCCCGAAGTAGGTATCTAAATTTTAGGACTATAAAAGCAATATCGAAAAAAGTTTTTGTAATACTGTCAACTTTTAAATTATTATTTTAATGAAACTGATAGCTAAAACTGTTATAATGATGGATATATTTTAACTAAAGAATTTTTAGGAACGATTATTTTAAAATCTATCAACATGTTATTAAAAAGTGAATAATACGATCGTTTTTACGAGATTGGCGGAGTCATTGTCTGTATACCGCTTAACCGATGACGGTTTACCTACTCTTTTTTATACAGCCTCTAAAATATGATTTTCTCAAATCCAAGAATTTCCACGGGTACCAAAAATGGTATACCAATTTCGAAGTGTCACTGATGAGAATAATGACTCAGTAGTTGTCATGGTTGGCCATCCTTAGCAAATTCTTTACATAGTTAAAATATATGTATTTTAAAATGACGCAGGTAATTATGTTAAGAGCGGCGTGGTCTTCGTATTAAATCTTTTTTGATTACAAAAATGCGGCATGATTATGATTGATGCTACTTTTATCCAATAACATCCATATTACCTTGAATTTCCCAGGAAAATTAAGCTAATAGCTCATGTCTACATATTTCTTCTTAGCCTTTAGTTGTACATTACGTACTACTTGCCCTTACCCAGTAATCATGCACAATTACTTGTCAAGTTAAGAGGAACGGCTGCGCGGCCTGTTTCAAACAAAACTTAATTTTGAATTTGAGGCCAAAATACTCGCCTAAAGATCTTTTCTTTCATCAAAAAGTATAGTGAATATCTAGTACGGATTAGAAGTAGTTTATTTATTTTTGTTTTACATTATGAAATATAGGCCATTTAAGGAATTGATTTTTCGCGATTTTAGAGGCACCTTTAACAATTATTTGGGGGCTAATGGTGATATAAAAAAAGTATACTTTGAAAATATAATGAAATATGAAATAAAAAAATAAAAAAACATTTAAACGGTCGTTATGATGGACTTTTAATTAAATTAAAACCGACCAATTTACGTTGGAATACATTTTTGCCGTACATAATTTAAAATATCGACCGGAAAAAGGTTTTTTTTTTAAATGTTTTGTTTTTATATTTTTGTTTACGTAATCATATTTACATAGCAAATATGATAAATTTTTTAAAAATATAAACCCATAAATAATTTTCTAAATTGCCTCTAAAATTATGATTTTTTTTTTCATAATTTAAAATAAAATACTTAACATGCGTACTAGATATTTACTAAACCTTTAATTTTAAAAAAATGCATCATTCAGTTTGGATGAGTATTTTGGCTTCAAATCCAAAATTAAATTATTTATGAAACACTCAGCGCAGCCGTTTCTTTTAAACATAGATAGATATACATAATTTAGACATCCTTATTGCATGAATATTAATTTAAAAAACGAAAACAAATAATAAACGTCAACTTAAGTCGATTAACGGAAATTGGTATGAATCGCTCGTGAGTTGACTTCTTACCACCTTTTTCATTTCGATTGGATTCTCTTGAATTCAGTATTATTGCAGTCCTATAAGTGATTCATTTCCAACGCATTATTCACTGAAATCAGATATCATGAGAAATATTGTACTGAGAATGGATAATTATACTGATATATCTTTTATTGAACTTGATTTATATAAATAAGCTATCAAAGGCTTGAAGAATCAACGGCGGTGGCCAATTCCCATTGTGCCGACGTCTGTTGCGTTCGCCTACTTGAAAGGACGTCATCTCCCACACATGTTGTAGATTGTTGATATGTCTCTGTACGCCCATCGCTTTACTAACCTGCTTTGGTCTGTTATTTCGCCACCACCTCCCACAGTCGCACTGTTTGTACGGATTTCAATTTTGGTTGCGATGTAGTCAACCTGTCACATCATAATCAGCCATACGTGTGCGACCAAAATATTATACCGTAATGTATTGTTGCTTCATTAGATTTCCCATCACATATACAATGTGTCCCGGGGTAAAGTGGAGTAACTTTAGGAGGCGATTCTTATAAAAGGGGAATAATTTTGTTTGAAATTCCAACGTTTTAAAAAACTTACAAAAGTAAAAGTATTTATATAGATCAGCAATATAAATACTATACAGCAAACGCCGATTCAGAATATACAAGTTTTGTTGTACATAATTTTATACGTAGAATTTATAAATCGCTATTTTAAAGTGAATAGAAAATAATCTCAACAAAACTCTCTGTTATGTTCGTACCATTGCATTCGGAACATCTGACGTCACCGGTCTGATGCTCCGGGTCTTGTCAATATGATTTTTTTTAGTTTAGGCGAAATTAAAATTTATTTTGGGTGATTTTAAGCTCTATAATTGTTGTTAAATATTAAAAAAAAAACTATTTTCATTGAAAGAAATAACAATATTCACGGGCAAACCAATTGTCAATACGGATATTATGATAATGTTAAATACTATTATTGTTCTTCGAGTTAAAATTTTCTAAAAGGGTACATACCTAATTTTATTACTTATGTTTAGTTATGGTTTACTATGATTCGAATATAAAATTATGTATGGTAAAGATCATCCTTGTTTTGACATTTGACATTCTAACCTCAAAATCGACCGGCCATAGATTTGAGCGTTTTGGCTGGCTTTGAAAAATTGAAACTTTGAAAATTATTTTAACTATGAAAAAGTGACTTTAGAAAAAAAAACTTGCAATTTAATATTTCTATTTTTGCAACTGTTAATACATGGTTAAATTCCATTGTAATGATTAAATAAAATACACTTTTTAACTTTATTCCACCAGTCTGAAGATAACTAATAAAGTTAAAAAGTGTCTTTTATTTAATCATGATAATTCAAGTTAGAACGTCATTATTGATAAAAGTTAAAAAAAATGGACTCAAGTTCCCTATTGTAACGTCAAAACTATAGTTGTTTTTTTATTGTTTGTGTACGGCGCAGATCAGACATAGGCCAGGTATATCAGTTGCTTTTTAAGCTCGCTATCAGAGATATTATTACGTTCGTCAAATAGTTGCTCTATGCTAGAAACCGAATGCCGAATTATAATTTCTTCAAAAGATTGGTATTCACTTTGTGGCGTCATTATTAATAAATGAATTAAAAACTATAGAAATACAGTATTCTATATATTCCCGATGAAGAAAGCGTCGCTTTCGAAATATGTAGATATGTGCATATAATAAAGTGGTGAATACAAAATAATTTTTAATATAATTTATACTGAAATCTCTTCAGATTTATTTATCGGGTAATTCGATCCTACACTACAAATTTTTAGTAGGTATGACTTTTTGTATGAAAAAAAATGGAATTTCGAAAAAAGTTATATGTATCTTTTTTGCTAGTGTTTGTTTATGTAGAATCACATCCCGAAGTTGCTGCATTTTACCCCGGACACCTTAGATTAAAAACATCTCAATGAAACACTTGTTCAATGTACACTATGATTAAAGAGAGGAAAATTTAAACAAATATAATTGTACCAGTTCAAAGTAAGTAGTAAGATATTTTTTACATAACTTAAAACTAAATTGGCAAATTGTTTTAATTGCCCTCTGTCAAATAACAGTTGTTCAAATATTACGTTTGTGTAGATTTAGGTTCATTACCCCATCGCAGTGTTTTACGTAATTCTAGCTATTTAGCTTTGCAATCGACAGGTTGATTAAATAATATTGATCTGGCTATAATGGCTGTAATACGGAGCGATGTTGCGGCCAACAATGGAGAAATAGGGTTTTTGCTAGTGATTGATGTGTAAATAAACACCGTCATTCGTATTCGTTTTTCATAGCAAAGATACAATTTAAAACTACACATTTTCTTGATGTTTATTCAACTTGCGTAATATGTTTTATTATAGTATTTTTTTTTAAAATAATTCTTACTATCGAATTTTCGCATCGATTTTCGATGCTCTTTTTCTTAGGCAATGCCCTATTTATTGAACAAAAAATATTAATTTAATATGGAACAAGCAATATGGCGTCATTGTTGTTGTTTTTTATACTTACGTGAACTTTTCTAAGCTCATAATGGAAATTATGAAAGCTGAAAATATTTTTTTTAAACTTTTATTTTAGCAATTACAGCGCTGTGTCTCTCTTACACTTCCTGCATTGTATATATATTACAAATCCATTTGATCGAAATGAAATTTATTTTATTATTTTTTATTTAAGTTTTTAATCCAGCAGGACTGGGTGGATAGTGCAGACCCAATCTGTCATATTATATAAGATATATACAATTTATTACCTTCAAATTAATAGAGAAATGATTATAATAAAAAAAGTTAAAATAAGAATATATACACAAATAAAAAGAAAATCAGAGAATTTTATAAAATAAATAACATTATAGACATATTAGTTAATAATAACATAAAATAAATTAAATTAAGGTAGCATCATCGTCCGAAATGATGATCAAATAATTTTCTGTAGAAATTTACAGCTCGAATGGACAGATTTGTGGATCACGAAACACATACTATTTCTCGTGTTCTTCTTTATTCTATGGTTTTGACAGATTTATCTTCTTTATCATTATTTGTATTTATTAAATGTATTTTTACTTACATATTTCATGCATAATGATTCAGAAAATATTTTACTGTACATTTTCAGAATTTATACTATTCTCCTGTTTTAAGCATTTGCTGTGTACAAAAGAGGAATGTACTATGATAATTTATCAATAGTTAAGGAGAAAAAAAAATGTAGTGTGTGTAAAACAAAATCGTAAGTACAGTTAGGTGGTATTTGTAGAAACAACGTTATTTGACCAATTAATAATGTCGTTATGTAGATCACATTATAATAAAAAAACAGTATTATGTCAAAGTGCGTGAGAATTTATTACGGACAGACAGAAAAGCAAAGGATTTGTATAAGTAAATTAAACTGAAATAATGTTTTTGTTTTGTGTGTCTTTAAAGTATTTTTTAAAAGAATTTAATATTTGGTTTGCATCAGTAGTGATTCTAATTTCTTCTAGTAGTCGATTAAAAAAAGATCTTCCTTAAGTATAATGGAGTTGTACAAGTGAAGTACTTAGTTTTGAGCATGGAAAGATATATTTCAGTCGAGTACGGTTTTCAGTTAAAAAATGGTATTTGTCTTTTTCTTTTATAATTTGAATGACTGATTTTTCAATGTATAGATCTTCTTCAGATACATATTCGTTAAATAAACGAGGGGTTGGCAAATAGGAATTACAGATATTTTGCTATCCGCATAATCTAACATGTAGCTTTATCTCTCAGATAAAGATATCGGGGACGCCCGCCTGACTCACTACTGTACCAAGGTTGAATTACAATAATTTCCTTCTGAATAACGCAATGCGGTTACAAATACGGCGCTTGACCAAATTGTCAAGCGTTTCCGCTGTTGTCATTCGTACTGTATAAAACTCGTAACTATTAAAAACCTTTTCCGATCGAAGTTCCCGCAATAATGATGTCATATAATTGAATTATTCTTAAATATCAGTTCAATTAAAACAAAAAAAATACGAAAGATTCGCTTTGATTTTTGCAGCAAATATTTTGTACGCCAAAAAATTCCGCCTAAACTGAATAACTAACCATTACGCCGCTTTACTGACGGTGTAGGCAGAGAGGATCGACCGCCATACAACTCTGTCTTTTTTTATGTGAATACCGCACAATAGTTCCAACTGCGCCCGACCCACCCTTTGGAGGCAGTCCTAAGGCATCCCCAATTAGGGGTATGTTGTGTGGCTGAAGGTCGTGGGAGGGGAAGGAGATGGGTGAGAGGAAGGTTGGGAAGTACTCGGCTATTCAGATCTGGCCACCAACACGCTTTATTAATTTGAATCAACGTTTCAATTACGAATGGTGGTCTCGCACCAGGGGGATGGAACGTGCCGCAAATATAATATACTAGCTGATGTGTAACCGGCCTTCCTCGGGTACAATAATTGATTTGACAGCGAAAGTAACTATCTCCAAATAAAGAAACATTCATTTGAATATTTTATTTCATTCCAAACGTTTATTTTTTCAATATATATTTAAATCATAAAGTTATTAAGTAGGTACCTACACATGTTTTCCATTTTGAAAATATTTTACCAAAAAAACCTTCTTTTGAATATGAAATCTGTGGCTAACCAGAGTGTAATATCTATGGGCTAACCTAAATACAACATGGCGGGTTAAATTTTTTCATACTAATTTTAAAACGTTATAGCAGCAGTTTTATATATTGGATTTCATTCACATTACTCTCTAAACCCGGCACTAATAATAACAAACTGTGCTATTTTCAGCGAAACCGGTCCAGTAATTTTCGAGAAAATCGTGGACAGACGGACAATTTCAATATTTTTTGTATATATATAGAGGTATATATTATTTTTAATTAATAATATTATAAACACAAATTTATTAAATAAAATTTATTTGAGCACGCTGGGATTTGAACCCGCGACCTCTGGATTCGTAATCGAGTTTCCTAACCACTCAACCACGCAGGCCGTCTTGGCACATCTTGCTTCATTTACTTTCATACATCACCCTAAGCATACTTACACTTCTGTTATTTTGACTCAACTTGACATGACCCGACTCGAGTATTTGATTAAATTTATCGTGCCATTTCTTACTCGATTGTCCCCGTCTTCTACCATTCACTGTCGAGTCATATTATATTCTCCTAACACTCCTTTCTCCGTCCATACTCTCTTTAATGTCCAAACTGCAACAATCGACAATGGAATCGGTTCGGTTTTTACAGAAAATATTTTGCATCCAAATCTTTTAGACCGCAGACACATAAATTCAGCATTTGCTCGGTTTTGACAGTGTGCCAACGAGACTCGTCGCATAAAGTCTGCGTACACAGCACAACGTCATAAGCGCGCTGTGAAAACAGTATCATTTGTCGCCATGTACACTTAATAACCATTCCCATTCAACATTTCACTCGTTTTTTTGTGCAAGCAAATTGTCTTCAGGTGTTCCCTGTACATGATTACAACTGATTCCGTCTTTAGAGCAGGTTTTTGACGTTGCGTTTACGCAGACTTTCTTCCAGACTGACGAGTCGCTCGATAAACGGGATGTACAATAAAGTGCATATCTGATTGCACGTAACGCCAATTTGCGGATCGTTCATTACAACTTACGTATATTAGATGTTTCGGTCAATCGCATCTCGCGGTTCTTAGTTCTTGTTCTTAGCCGGTCTAGGCAGGTTTTCGAGGAGAAAGGCTATGCACATTGCACTTACCGCTGCATCAGGTCTGGCTCGCATTGTGTGCGTAGGTATAACATTCACTATCCATATTCAATGCGTTGAACTCCATCTGATCTTAGAGGTTTCATTGTGGAGAAACAATCATTATTTCATATGTTCAACATGCAGCTTGTAGTTAGACAGTGCATAATTGCATAGTGCACAAATCGCACTCCCGCAATGACTTATGAGTAAAATAAATCGGTTGTACTACATATTTGATAAAATAGACATTTGAAAGAACACCCAGCAAAAATGCCACGTCTTAACTGCTTAACATATTTATTTATTATATCTTATACGCCCTATATGGGCTGTTACATATTTTGTTAATTTCAATAGTCACGCAGGCGCAAAACACACCACATTAGGTACATAGATAAAATAGATGGCCTTCGTGAAATACAATAACTAAATATTTCATTTGACTCACGAACAAATTCAGGAATAACATAGTGTAAGTACCATTCCAAATAATTAACAACATATGTAGATTCGCTTCGCTTTAAGTGCGCAGTAGGCTTGTCGACTGAAACTTACTACGGTACTTTACTATGCGTGGAGTCTAAATGAACTTCGATTCGTGGACCCCCATTTACAACTTGTGGACCCCCTTTTTTTTCTCCCTGCCATGGACCCCATGCAAATCAATATGGACCCTCGTACGGACGACTTTGGGAACCTATGATTTAAAGCATCTGTAATATTTCTAGGCGATCAAAATGTCCAACCAAAAACATGATTTTGCAGTACTTTGTATTGTATCGCCTTATTAAATGTCGATGTTAATGTATACTAAATGAATTAACTCATCTTGAGAGATGCGCTATAAACGTGGTGCTATTATGTAAATAATGTTTACATATTACACTATTGCGGTATGTTATCAATCTAAAATTTCTATTAATAAATATTTTAATTTAATTACAATTATGACTGCTTTAGAACAACCCTTAAATAATGTAGATCTATAAATATGAGTTATTTTCGTTTTGATATGGCAGTTACACCTCTAATGATTTCTAGATAGCGTGTGCTTTCGTCCGCTATGTATGCGCATAATAGTCGTTACCTTCTTCCAAGGCAGCTGACTTCAATGGGGAATAAAGCCCTTAAAGGTGAAATCTAAAACCTCAGCATTGAAAGCTCTTTTATTTAATGGGGCCATAGAATAAGGTAATAATAACCTTGCACGTGGAAACGGTATTATTCCCCATGCAATCGGACTTTTATTGGAATTGTTGAAAACGTATAAATTCGCACCTGCTGGTAATTAGAAAACGCTCGCATGAATAACCATTAGCTCAAAACCATAAATAAGTTGGAGCTGTGGAGATTGTCCAAAGATAGACGTCAAAAATCCATAATGTTGGAAGAAACTTTTATGGCTAATGTGAAATTTGAAGAGTAAAATAGGCCAACTTTTCAAATATGAATTTTTCATGTGATGTCTTGGTACAGTTTGGCAATAAAAAGTAGAAATTGAACAAATTGGAACAATTTTTAAAAAATTACTATGGTAACACCAAGCTACTCATTTTGTCTTTGAAATTTGTTCTTTAAATTTGAAAAATGTTCAAATTCGAGTTTGACGGTTTGTTTTAAAGAAACGCGGCAATACAACATAACTCGATTATATTTACGTTTAAAAAATATATGATTATGATCTGTGTATTAGATTTTGTTTTATTTTGTCATGACATTTAATAAATGTTTATTTTGATACATATATTTCGGAAATACAAAAAAGTATGCTTCCTTGTGAAACGTTAAATAATAAAAAAAGTTTAAATATAAAATTGTCTTAGAATATGATTTCGATATATCTCTTTTCGGAAAGTACCACCAATTTCTGAAGACGTTTGTTTAAAATAAAAATAAAAATATATGCACTTTTACCATTGTGCTTTTTTAAACTTATTTTCATTTACCTACGGTGTTGTAATTTTAAACCTTTTAAATGATCGCAGCGCTCTCAATTTTCTATCTACTATTAGATGCCAGACTGTAGATTTTTTTTTAACAATGTGTCCAATTCTTCTAGTGTGGTCTACCGAGTAAGTCATTTTGACAGATGAATTATTGGAGGGAAAACAGTGGGATTTGATAGGGTTTGAAATTGGTTGGTGGTTAGTAGTCTATGATTATAAAAATTTTGAGAAACATGAACTATTTCAGTGGTGATTTCATTGGCTTCGGACCTATTATAATATTGTTCTTGGATTCGAAACTTGACATAGGTAAATAAAAAAAAAACAAATAAAACAAATAATTAATAAACTGGGGAACAAATACTTCGACGTTGTTGGAATATTTGGTACATCATTGTTATAGGTATGTATTAGTACGGTTTTTTTCATCGAGTATAGCTAGATTATTTGGAACTATTTAACTTTGGATAAAAGTGTCAAATTAGGCTGTTTATTTTGTATATTATCTATTATAATATGTACCTTTTCAATATTATTTGTGAATGCCCATGTACTCGTAAAAGCCCGTAATGTGCGTAAATAAATAAATAAATTTGATTACCTATTGATTTCAATTTAAATTATATATAATAATATGCTTATCCTGGTGATAGACCACGATTCAGGATCAAAACTATGCTTTAAATGGCTTTAGCTTTGTTTAGTGCACATATCTGAATATCCTGGTCGGGAGCTCCAAAATATCTGAAAAAACCCTTGACTCTATGCAGAAACGGGCGGTCCATTTGGTAGATTTGTCTATTTTAAGAAATGGATTGCAATCTTTGGAGCATAAACGTTAGGTGGGAATGTTGTCCTTGTTCTACCGGTATTTCAATGGATGATGCTCTGAGGAATTAGCGTCATTGATCCATTCGGCACCGGTGCACAGTCGGGAAACACTCCAAACGCGCGCCCAACATTTGTACACGGTTAACATTTGCCACATGAGAACGCGTCGCTTCTATGACTTATTCTTGTATTCTCCAGCTCGGCTGTGGAATGATTTGCCGGCCTCTGTGTTTCTTCCCTCCTAAAATATGGACCTCTTCAAGACCCCGATTCAATCATTCCTATCCTCTAAATTTTAGAGGATAGGAAGGATTTTAGAGTCTAAAAGACCCTCCACACAGCATCCCCAAAGATGACACAGGCCTCGACGGAAATTATTTCCCCCAGGGCCTCCTGAGGGGTGGAGTTACTGTAAAAAAAGGTACTTCCAAATCTTCCTCACCTCCCCCACTTCCTTCAGCTTCACAACATTCCTCAAAGGTAAATAGGGATGCCCAGTCCAATGGCTCCTGGAGTTGAAACGCTCGTGTGTTTTCACAATTTCTATTGCAGGGCCAAACCTCCGCTTATTAGTGAAAAAAGTCGATAAAATTAACTATTACCATGATACCCAGTGGAATGATGAATTAGTCTGCTTGGTGTTGCTGACCGGCACTCAGTGTGACGGGCACAGAAATAGCGCCGGACACGTTTTTGGCCATAACTTAGAAATACTATCGATCTGCACAGCAGGTTAATGCCTCCTACCTTGGTAGGCAGGTAGGAGGTACCCGCTAACTGCCTGCTTATACAAGCAACCCCCCAGCCTGACATACTATTCAACCCGATAGTATTAATTTGCATTGCTTAACTGGACATTGGCCTTTTATTTTCCTTTGAAAATTTCTCAAAAATGCGGCACGACAAATCAATTTCGATCTGAAAATAATGCTTTAGGTTTATCGGTCTATTTTCATTATATAATTTTTTTATTTGTTCAAAACAAACTACACATGTCATTATAACAATGATTTCGTAATGTACCGAGTTATCACCACCGAATAATTCGGGAAAATACCTTCGGCGATTTTAAATAAATTAGAAGTTAATCTCGAGTGTTTTCATATAAATTGTGTTAAATTTAATCAGGTGGGTACGTGTTATGCATCCACCGTGACTGGCTTAATTTAAAAACCGAAAGTTAATTTATTGAAATTCGAATTTGTTTTGATGTAATGCTTGTACGATGAATCAAATAATAGTACCTGCGCCAGGCCACTAGCTTTTTATTACAATGTGTCTAAGGATCTTTGTCAATATGGAACTCCAGTGAAATATTCATATAGATCAGCAAACGCCGTTTCTGAATATATAACTTTCATTACATATCATTTCATTACTTAGAAAACGCCGTGTTATGTTGGTACCATTGCATTTGGAACATCTGACGTCACCTGAGCATTCTGTTTTTGGATTAGTATGAAAACAAGTGTTTTTTGATTTTGTTTTTTATTTTAAATATGTATTTTTTTAGATTTTGCTTAATTTTAACTTAATTTGTGTGACTTTAAGCTCTATTTTATTTTTTGTATAAATACCGCACAATAGTCCCCAACTGCTCTCAACCGTCTGGAGCCAGTGAGACTATGGCACTCCCAATTGGGGAATGTTGTGAGGCTGAAGGTATTGGGGAGGGGAAGATGAAGTTGGGAAATACCTGGCTATTCAGGTCTGGTCACCAAACACGCCTAAAAGCCATTTCAAGCAACGTTTCAATTCTGAATGGTGGTCTTTCACCATTATCTTCCACTCTGGAACGTGCGCAAATATACTATATATTATTTTTAAATTAATTAATTGTGAAACAGCACAAATTAATCAAATAAAATTTACTTGCGCACGCCGGGATTTGAACCCGTGACCTTCGGATTCGTAGTCGAGAGCCTTACCGCTCGACCATGGAGGCCGTCAAATCTATAATCGTTGTTCAATATAAACAAAATTCATGATAGAAATTAGACTATTCATGATCAAACCAATTATCAATACGGATATGCTGATAATGTTAATGGTATTATTATTCTTTGAGTTAAAGTTTCTAAAAGGGTACATAATTTTATTACTTATGTTTAGTTATGGTTGCCATGTGTAGAATATGCAATTGTGTACTTGTTTTGAAATTTGACATTCTAACCTCAAAACTGATCAAAATCGACCGCACATAGATTTGGAGTGTTTTGGCGGCCTTTGTAAAAAGAGAAACTTTGAAAATTATTTTAACCATGAAAACTAACTTTAGAAAAAAAAACCGAAATATATCGTTATTTAAGTTTGAACGTCATTATTGATAAAAAAAATTGGACTGGAGTTCCTTATTTTGATAACAATTTTATTTTAGTATCTACTCTAATATTGCAATTTTTAAATATAATATGACATGTCCCCATTCTGCATTTCGATTTCGAAGTGTTCGCATAATATTATAAAGCAGCTTTTGCGCTACCGGTGGGCGACGGTCTTCCGTAATCCGAAGCACTACATAATCGGACAACCACCCATTTGTGGCGTCAGAATACATTGCCGGTTCCATGATAATTCAACACACGTATGAATCGGCACACTTTTTAAAAGTGAATATTTAAGAGGAACGGCTGCGTGGCCTTTTTCATACGAAATTAAAATTTGGATTTGAAGCCAAAATACTCACCTAATGATCTTTTTTTTCATCAAAAAGTATAGGAAATATCTAGTACGGATTAGAAGTAATTTATTTATTTTTCTTTTACATTATGAAATATGGGCTATTAAAGGAATTGATTTATCGCGAGGCACCTTTAACAATTATTTGGGGAGTGATGTAAAAAAAAGTTTTACCCCGCCTACTTTGAAAATATAATGAACTATAAAATAAAAATTTAAAAAAATATATTAAAATAAGCATTATGTCGGACTTTAAATTAAATTAAAAACGACCAGTGATACACATACATGATTTAAAATATCGACCCGAAAAAAGTTTTTTTTTTTAAATGTTTTGTTTTTATATTTTTATTTACGTAATCATATTTACATAGCGAATATGATAATTAAAAAAAATAATACAATAAACCCCCAAATAATTTTCTAAGTTGCCTCTAAAATTATGATTTTTTTTTCATAATTTAAAACATAAATAAATAAAATACTTCTCATGCGTACTAGATATTAATAATCCTTTAATTAAAATATATATATATATATCATTCAGTTTGGATTGGTATTTTGGCCTCAAATCCAAAATTAAGTTATATATGAAACAGGTAGCGCAAGAAAACTACCCTAAAAACCTAACCTAACCTAGTCGACCACATATGTATATTTTTTTAAAAAATAATTGTTATTGTAAAAAAATAGTGAACTGCTGGGTTAGGTTAGATTAGATTTTAGGGGTAGTATATATATTTTTTTTTCATACTACTGACGACTTTATATCACAATCAAATGAAAAACTCCAACTTTGTTTAAACCACATTTATTTTATATGCCTACCGGTTTCGGAACCACCGTTCCATCCTTAGGGAAATTCCATCCTTCTTCCATCGTTCCATCCTTAGGGCAAGTATAAAATAAATGTGGTTTAAACAAAGTTTGAGTGTTTCATTTGATTATAATGGATAACCACAAAGTGTTAGCTTCATACAATAGTACTTTATATCACCTTTAAAAAGTGTGCCGATTCATACGTGTGTTGATTTGTCCGGTCATCATTCTAATTGTACATATTTTAATAAGCCAAGGCCGTCTAACTGATGTTATTGTGAATTTGGTGAAAGTGCCGTGTCCTATAATAGTTTATGTGAAATGTGTACGTGTACCCATCCGTACTTGGTACCTGAAATCTGATTTTCTTCTGTATAATGGGAAATACATTGAAGGTACCAGCTGGCGCTTATAAAAATGAAGTTCTCTTAGTTCTCTGCAGTATTTGGGATTCAAATCATGTCTATACATTTGATGCATGTTTCCTGTAGTATTTTAAAATTTTAACTGTGAATATATTGAACTTGGAGAAATGAGAATGAATCTCATTATTAAATGATTATTTTATTCTACACAGTTTTAGTAATTTGCATGTCATAAAAATTTCTCCGTATTTTTATTTTTATGGGCGTTGTTTTGTAAGCAGACAGTTTCATTTGGATTTCATATTATAACTCGTATAAAAGCCTTCGTTCGGAACAATTTAATCTTTCTTGTTTTCTTTGTGCGATGCACATAGAACATTCATACTTTCGTATGTAAAATATCTGTTTATGGCTCGAGGTGTTTCAGAGGGGCGCGGTGGAGCCTTCGTACTCGTACTTCGTAACGTGTATTACTCTGACCTCATTGAGTGGATGAATGTTCACGGTGAAATCTTATTTTTAAACTCGACCATGTTTTAGAATCGTTTAACTTTACATTATTCGAACCATTCACCTACTGTTACCATTTTTTTTAATCAAAGAAAGGTTGCGTGTCTGATAAATAAATGGAATCATTATTTCAATTTACTGGAATTATGGTATTATATATTATTTGGAATGTTTTACATGCAACCTTATCTTTATTTTAATGTGTGTGTTTTTATAACGCTTCTCGGAACAATTTCACGTAATGTTTTATTGAAGGTGTCGTTTATTTATTGCGCACGATTTTTGTGCCGGCATTTTTGTTTCTATCAAAGATCGCTATTTATTATCGTGTCGGTGCCGTTCCGAAACCCCCAATCTTATGCCATTCAACTCGAGTTTTTGTTTCAAAACGCATTTCGTACCTATTTATATCATTTCTCTCGTTATTAACGGAGCCCCAACAATGAGATTTTAATGGATAAACACAGAAATAACAATAACAAATGGAATGACGACGCTCCGGTCTCCAAATATGTTCTCATTGTTCTAAGCTTCCGGCTAGATTGATAACAGCGATTATAAAATATTATGCTTTCTTTAAAAATGCGGTTGAAATAACTGCATTCAATTTTTCGCATAGACCACTAAACTATGCCATCTGTAGACCAAATACTACATAATTAATATGAATACCACCACGGATTATCTGTTTCAATATTAGAAATAACTACATAATGAACGCGAGGTTGTCTCCCAATTTTTTGTTTTGATGAAAATGTATCATATGTGTTTAAAGGAGTTAATGGCGACAGTAAAACTAGTTTTTCGATATCTCAAAAAATGACGAAGTTGTGAGCTTTCAAAGTGAACTAGGGGGAAACCACCGCTTTAAATACCCGTGACGTCACGAGACACAATTTGGTATAATTCGCAATTCGATTGGCAGTACCGCATACTGCCGCGCAAGTCATTTCATGTACCGTTTTGCCACACGCTTTTTGAGTTTCTTCTAAAATATCAAATTTTTGGCTGCTTATATCGTCGGTACTATTCTGTATTTTCCAAAAATTCTAAAAGTTCTATCCTCGGCCTGGTTTAATTAATATGATAAATTCGTAAATAGCATGAAATTTCGAAGTAGGAGACAACCTCATTATATTAGTTATAGGATTATTCATTGATCTTCCCGGATGGGCCGTGATTTGTTGTCCGATGATTTCCGTGAGGCTTGTTCATCAATATCGGTCTTTGACTGTCTCTGGAAGATTGGTATTGTATATAATACATTTTAAATACAATAATATTCCGCCGGTTAGCGAATCGCCTATGTATTTTCAGAAATGTCCGGCGTTAATCACGCGCATCTCTCAGTTAGGCAGATGTTTCCAATCAAAACTCAGCGAGAACGTATTGAGAGGGTAATAATTTAATTTGTATTTCGCAATTTTCGCATGCGAGTCATTTTGTGAATTTACATATTAATCTTAATTCGCTATTTTCTTTGTACTGTCACCATAAGTAGGGTCTCATGATCGCGTGCGGTTTGCCCTCAAAATGTCATTAATAATAATAAGAATTACAGTCCTACAATCATTCGTGTAATGATCCGGTAGGTGCAGTGTTTCCCAAACTCACGACACGCTAGTACCCCTTTGGAGGCATATTTTTCTGGCGCACAGTGATCAATGATCCGACTCTGTGGTGACAAAATGATTTAAATTACTTACGTGGCGTGTTTGTTTATAATAATTATTTCTATTAAACTATAAAACATGAATCTGATTATATGAATTACCGAGTACTTACTCTTTAATACTCGGCTTCATTAGATTTCCGCAGCATTTTCTGCTCGGAATGTTTAGAGAATGAATCTAGAGCTAGTAATAAAAAAAAAATAATAAAATTTGACCCACTTCTCAAAAAGGTTCGCCATCACTGGTCTAACGCAACTATTTTCACCTTGCTACGTAATTTCCAATATGAGATATGAAGCTTTGTAAAATATCCATTTATCTGTAAAAATGAGACTAATGGCCATGTTATTTGTTTAATATTTTTCAATTGTTCAATTAGAAAAACAGTTTTCGAAAAAAAAGAAGATCTTCCAAGAAATACCGGCCAATATAAAAGAAGAGGAAAATGCTTTGAAATTTAAGAAGAAAGTGACGAAATTCGTAAATCGAATTTTTGATGTCGTAATTTGTAAAGTTTGATTTGTAATTCTTAATTCTATAATGTGACTTTAATTGTAAAAATCTTTGTGTGTAGATGTTATGTTCATATTACAATATATGTAACCAATGTACATGTGTTCTATTTTAAGTTAAATAAATAAAATAAAAATAAATAGCGCTGAAATCTCGGGCGAAGTCGGGTAGTGAGTTTTAAACATAAAAATATAAATAATTTAACTGTTTAACGGCCTGTACGCGTTTCCTCTCAAAGTGCGTTTTGATTTCCACACATCAATTCATTTAATGTGGTCACACTTTTCACACGATTTTCTTGAATAGATTTCCCACCGGTATTGAGTTTGACTCTGTTTTCATTATTTAACTTTTAATGCGTAAGTGTGTCGTGATATACTACTGTTAAATTGTGATATTTGTTTTTTCATAATGGACCTCGTAAGGTTGTCGTAAATTAATTCAATCTTATTGTTATGAAGTGATAAAACATACTTCAGGTTATTTTATAAACAAAGCTAGTAAGATTTATACATTGTACAACTAATGAACACCTTTGTATAATATTAATGCGTAACCACTATTTTCATTTACGTTATTTCTTGTCATTTTTGTTGTTGTTACAGAAATAGATTGTGTACGTTTTAATAATAATAATAATAAGAGTTAATTTCTATAGCGCAGTTTTGTGAAGGTTCACCTCAAGTGCGCTTTACACTAACTAACCTAACCTAATTGTAAAATAACAGATATACTACATAGTATATCTGTTATTATAATATATATACAATATGCAAATTAATACTATGACATACAATATTCATGAGCAGGTATTATAAAATAACAATTTAGAAACTAATGGTGTAAATAATCAAATATGTAGTAGGTACAAATAACAAGAGAAAATTATATACATGGTGTTCACTGAATACTAATGAAATTAAATAACAAGGAGAGAAAACCGCAACTAAATAAGCTATGGAGGATTGAAAGAAAAAGAAAAAGAAAAAGAAAGAAAAAATGTCCTGAAATTATGTTTCTACGTACATGAATTTATGTTTTATGTCGGATAGGATTTTTTGAATAATTTTGTTTTCAATACCCGTTTGAACTCTGCTAAATTCTGAATGTTAGCAATATTTGGGGGAAGCTTATTCCAGATGACCGGGCCCGATATACAAAAAGCGCGATCATAGTACACGGGTTTATTTGACCGAGAGGGTTCAACTAATCGGTTAGCAGCATTCAAATCTGCTGACCTCAAAGAAAGCTGTCTATCACCTGGGTTTTGTCGGACACAGAGTTCAGATATATAGGCTGGTGCCTTTCCGTGGAGTGCTTTGAAGGTTGTTAAGCAAATCTTGAATTCTATTCTTTCAGGGCATCGAAGCCAATGAAGGCGATCCCTTAGAAGTGGAGTTATGTGACAATATTTAGGCTCACTATATATAATTCTCGCCGCAGCATTGAAGACAGACTGGATCCTATTGAGTTGTTTCCCGCTAAGTATTAAAATTAGCAATGTAAGATTTTTTTTTACAAGTAAATTAATATTTTCTCAGAAGTTTTAAAAAAGTTTTTCATTTTTGGGGATGCTGTATGTAAGGGGTAATTTTAAAGAAAGGTAGGAGGGAACCTGGATCTTGAAGATGCCCACGTTATAGGAGGGAGGAAATACTTATATTGTGGAAAAGGTTAACCGTTTTTTCTCTTTTTGTGTAGGACCAGGAGCACCTCAAGCCGCCCATCATCGGCACACTGGCTAACGCGGAGCTGTACTGCCTGGCGCTGTCCAACATGTACTCGGACCCTAACTACCACAACCTCAACCACTGGAACATCCTGCAGACCTTGGCCAGGAAGGGGGTGCACTTGTCCGACCCCGGGGACTGCTCCCTCACTGAGACGGTGCTCATACAGACCAACCCCATCAAGATGGCAAGTCTACTTCCCCACAATATTTTTTTTTACTATTATTATTTTATTCTATTAACTCCACACAGGAACTATCACCTTTGGGAATGCTGTGTGGGGGGTGTTTTTGAGGAAAGAAAGGCGTAAACCTGGTTGAAGAGTCCCATCTTATATCTCGAGGCCAGAAAATCACAAGATTTTCTTCATTTTCATGTGACAAATGTCAACTGTGTACAAATGTTGGGTGTCCGTTTGGTATGTTTCCCGAATGCACCGGTGCCTAAGGGATCAGTGACGCTAGTTCCTCAGAGCATCTTTCATTGAATCACCGGTAGAGTAAGGATAGCATTCCCACTTGACCCAATTCAATTCTAATTTGGGATTTACCCCTTTGAACCCTAAGCTACTCATCCTCATAAATCAGTCCACCCCCCTCCCCTTTTTATCTGAATTTTCTCTCATGGTGAGGGATTTGGTGAGACATACGTCTGAGAATAATAAAAACAGTAGGGTAATGATGATATAGGCTAAGAGTGTATACGAGTATGTTATGTCTTTGGGTTTTGATAATGCATTATCTTCTTTAGGGTTCAAAGGGCTAATAATTTCATGTCTAAAATACAACCCCTTTCAACAGGCTGATTGGAGTTTAATTTTAGTAAACAAGCAGCCAAAATACTAACCCAGTTGTCAAGTTGAACAATTCTGGTCATGCTGTGCCTTAAGTTTTGCATGTTTTATAGATCTGCAGTGGTAGACATAAATTGAATAAGAATCTGAACAATTTAGACTACCCCACCGTAGTTAAAACATCTGTACAGTGTTTTTACCATAAATAAAATAAAATAAATTTTCTTATGGAAAACATCGTTGCTTCTTGGGGCTGCGGAAATAATTTAAGTTAATTATAAAAAATATCTTACCAAGATCATGGTTATCTCCTGGTTATGGTACTTTTAACATGAGGATGATTCAATATGGGAAAAAATCTGTGATGACTACTAGTTACATGACTAAGGTTAACGGTCAGCACCCAAAAATACACGCTTAGCGGGTTGCTAACTCAAGAAATACTACAAATGATTTGTTTATAAATTCTGTTCTGGTAATCAGGAAAATGCAAACGGCGCCTGGTACATGCAAAATTTTGTCGCCTCTTGTCAGTCCTAAATAACATGAAAACGATCCTGTGGTGTACAATGTACAACCCCACAAAACTACGAAACCCATACTATTTATTGAAATGCTGGAGAAATGCGTACGCGAGCTATAGACGGAACTAATGCCATCTGTATCCAGTATTATTAATTATTTTTTTTTGTTTATATGTACAATTCTTGTTCGGTCAAAACTACTGGAAGAATGAGGCAGCATCATGCACCGTCTCACTCTTTCATTAGAAGTTCTCACAGTTCCCGCACCTATGCCAATCTCATTCTCGTTTTGTATCTTTCTCGTTTTCACGCTTGCGTGTGTTCACATCAAGAAAGTGGTCAGCCAAAACCGCTGGGAGAATGAGATAGCAATATTAATAATTCATAAGGCACGATCTGAACTCTTTCATTCGAACAAAAGATAAGTACCTGGGTACATACTTGTAAACCTACGGAACGATTGATGTGAGTTTTGGTAAGTTAACAGTTTGTAGCGCAGTTCATTGTGGGACTTTTCTGCGAAGTGCACAGGGCCTGGAGCTGAGCGCAGAATACTCGTTCGCAGCTCCGGGAGAACTGACTTCCTATTGCCAAAATCCCCCCTTATGATCGCCTGTCGAACGCGGCTTCGGGTTCTTCGTTTACTTGTCTCTGCCGTCCGGTGGCCCGTGATTGGCTCGGCTTGGCGGACGATGTTCATGCCTTTGGGCGCTGCGTCGGGGCCTTCAGGGTGTATGAGTTCTTTGCAACGGCATTTTTGCTCGTTACCATTTCGTATCAGCGTCATATATTTAACACTCCTTTCTGCGTTCACCCGGTCTATATGTCGAACCATAATTATTTCTCTTCTTTATTTTTGTACCTACTGCATTGTGTATGTTGATGTACCCAAAAATACTCACTTTGTAGTCTGCTGACTGAATTTTATATGAATAGTTAGGAAAATGTATAAGGTTTCAAAAGACAAAAAATCCTCAAACCGTAATCTTTTAAATTCTGTATGAAATATGTACTGGACTTTCAGGTAAAACGTTCAAAGGCCTCAAACTGCACCTATTTTCAGACACTTTGGTATGTATTTCATAGAATTTAGAGATTTCAGTTTGAAGATTTTTGTGTTTTGAAACCTTATACATTTTCCTAACTACCCGTATAGAATTTAAAGATAAATCATTTGGTAGTATTTCTTCAGTTAGCAATCTGCAAAGTGATGTTTAGAGCCTCTTTTGATTGCTGGCCCATAAAAATATCACTGTATCTCATCTCTGCTTGTCTTACAGTTGTATTGGGGGTAAAATATAATAATAATAATAATTGGATTACTTCTATAGCGCCGTTTTCGTGGGAAAATCACCTCAAGGGCGCAATAAACTAATAGGATTCTATCAGTAAAAAGCATCCCATTCCCAAATTTATTAACATGAATAAATTAAAGTCTTCCTTAAAATAAAATTGAATTTACATACATGTTATATTAATTTGTTTTACCTTCAACCCAAATTCTACCTCTATAAATGGAGCTTGCTCCCAAAGTAGAAGAAGCAACCAATAAATGTAAATTTTCAATGAGACATCCAAATTTATAGCTGTGAGCTGTATATGAATTTATTTCTTGAGCTGCCTTTTCTGAAATTAATTTTCAAAGTAACACAAAGCAAGCACTTAATAATTTGCCTAAAAAGGTACTCGTATACTGTCTGGACTGAGCTTATTTTTAATAAGATTTTTTTCGTTTTAAGCAGACCTAGGGGCAGACATTAATCTTATTAGACAAAGAATAAATTCAGACCTAAGGAAGGTTATATAGATTGGCAGAAAAATTATTATCTTCAGTAAATGTCAATAATATAATCATCTCAATAAGTTGCTCTTTGATAGCTGTAAAAATGTGTTAATTTCATGCATTTTTCAATAATAATAATACATAGTTGGATAGTATAAGAAGCCTGATATTTTAAATTTATTTTTATATTTTTTGAGAAATTACCAAGTTTTTTGTAAGAAGCATAACTTTTTCTGCAAAAGGAGTTTCTGCAGTATTCGCACTAATTTTTGTCTCACCCCCAAGATCTTTGGCAACGTCAATGTGTGATTTGAATTATTATTTAAATTGATATCATTTATAACAATGCGTCATAACAATTCCAGAGTGCCCACATGGCGTTGACTGAGGGTCTGATGGTGCTGTACGGAAGGGAGGTGGGGACTCGGGAGCGCGTGGTGGCAGCCGTGAGGCGCTGGGGGGGTGCAGCACCTGGCTCCATGGGGGCTCCGGGGGCCCCGCCCCATGAGGAGAACCTGCTCGCGTGGGTCAACTCTGCGTGCCAGGCACTGCGGCATCAGGTAAAAATTGTATTTTATTTAATTGTCTAACTAAATTTATCTACGGAAAAAATCTAGAAGCTTTTCTGGATGTTTTCTCTGGCACCAATAATTACACTAAAGAACACTACCCACACATTATTCTTTGTTTAGACATGCGCTGGTGAATTTTAACTAAGCATGAGCCTGTAATTTACTTGATGTCAGTTCATTATAAATTATATGAACAGTGGGAGCGAAGTGTGGCAGCCTATGTGGTTCTTCCAAGTGAGTCAATGAGGTTATTTCATAATTTTTTATTTTGATGAAAATCTATTACATATCGACCCCTCCTACGTAAAGTATTGTAACTTCAAAATCTGAACTTTACAGGAGAGTGGTTTAAAGAGACAAGCTTGGTAGTAGTTGAGCCTTTGATCGTTTCGACCCAAATTTGGTATGTAATTGACAACGAAGGACCAAAATTTGGTGCAAAACAAAAACTCGAATTGCACCGAACTTCTCTCTTTAAACCACTCTCCTGTAAATTTCTGATTTTGAAGTTGTGATACTTTACCTAGGAGGGGTCGATATATTTAAAGAGTTAATATTGACGATAAATTTAGTTTTTTGGTATTTCAAAAAATAACGACCTTTTAAAGTGAACTTCGGTAAAATGACCATTCAAAATCCCCCTGACGTCTCACGAGACACAATTCAGTACAATTTACCATTCGAATGGCAGTACTGCGATGCCGAGCCAGTCATTTTATGTACGTGATGTAGCACGCCGGTGAGATTTATTTAATTTATTTATTTATAAATTTAAAAAACAAAAACATCAGCCATCCATCTCAATAGGACAGTCATGTGTTGATTCTCCTAAGACCTAAATATCAACATTTTGATGGCTTATATCTACAGTATTTTCCAAAAAATTTTAAAGTTCTGTCCTCAGTATGCTCTAATTAATATGATACATTTGTATATAACAAGAAATTTCGCTGTAGGAGACAACCCCTTTGTAAGCGATTGTACAATTTTGATATTTGCTCAGATTATGGAGTTAATTGCCCATTAACTAAAGTGCTACCACAGATCAAAGATTTCTATGATCATTCAGCTACGGTAAAGTTGGTGGAGATCAGTAAGTTTGTCAAGGCCAAATTGGCTGACTCAGATAAATTGGACATTGCATAGTATCTTCATCTTTTTAAATCAGTAGTATTTGGAAAAAAATTCTGAATACCCTAAAAAGATTAATGTCTTGAATTCCCATTTATGTATGTGTGTATGTACTTTTCTAGTTAAGAAAATCGATTATAACAAATGTGAAAAGATTACTATCTCATCTCATATATATTTCGCCACAAAAGGTATAAACAGTAAGGAGAAGCTGCAAGGTAGTTATTTCGTCACATACTAGGGTTTTATCTCACACCAGACTAAAAAAATATTTGGTATCATTGCGTAAACTTAAAATCTTTGCTAATATACCCACTCAAACCCATTTTTTAGAGTTACATTGCTCAGTATTACCCGTTTTACATGTCTCTTACTTAACACACTGCCTTTAGCTATTGCAAGCACACCCGTATAAATAATTTTCTGCATCTTAAATAAAGCACTGAATAAACTATTTTTCAGGATGGTGAGGCCAACATTCTTCCGAGTCTCCCGCCCGTGGATTCACTGCGAGACCTCTGCGACGGAGTAGCTCTGGCGGCCCTCATCAGCCTCTACTGCCCGGACGCACTGCCCTGCTCTCAGATCCGGGCCCCCCGTCTGGCATCCGTGCACGATTCTATCCACAATCTGACCCTGGTGCAGCAGTTCTGTCAGAGGCACCTGCCTTACAATGTCTTCCACATGATGCCTGAGGATATTACTTATATGCGAGGGTATGTTGTTTTCTTTTGGTGTTTCTAACATAGAGGACGAGGACTTATTATTCGACCAAAAACAAATTTCTGTTCCCTAGCGCCATCCGGGATGAAGTGTGGTGCAGGAAGCGAGTGCGGCACGGCAATCCATCGGTGAACTACTAATAAATTATGCATTTTCTGCACATACGAAGAGACATGCGTTTGCACACCTTCTTTCGCTTGCAGTTTAGCTAGATTATTGCAGAGGCCTATATTATATGAAAAATAGGCAGATATAGAACCCTCTAATCCGAAGCCCCCACAGTGTCTGGGAGTAGTACTTCCTTAGATATGGGTGGGTAACTCTTTGAACCTTGAAGTCCTGTAAGCGAAAGGCAGCCTCTATAATGCTGTACAAATTGTTAGCTTAAGAAGGTTCTAAAAAGTAAGATCAAACTAATTTGATGCACAACATGCAAAGCAATGGTTGAAATTGAAAAAAAAAATTTACTGCTTTTAGTTTTTGGTTTGACTATTTAATGCGAGCAGATGTTTTTGAGTATAATACATTTTGCAAAGCTTTTGACATGGTAATAAACCATTATTTATTTTAAACTTTTAGTGTGTCGAAATTACCCTTCGGAAATGCAAAATTTGTATCCGTTGAACGCCGGCGTATCCGATCGTTGATGTCAAAAAATCATTTCTCTGAATATAAGTAGTTATTCTGGGAAACTGCTTATGATAGATACATACAAATTTTATCTGGTACGATGGTACAATTTACAAAAACATTGTTTGTAAAAAACAAGTAAGTTAATACGAAAATAGACTCGGGTGAACTGCTTGCAAATTTACCCTCGGCACAAAGTATTAGATCACTCGGCTTCCCAAAGTTCAAAATAATAATCTTGTCGGATTGTAAAATGTATCTACAGAAGTGGTAGTTTTGTACATATATTTTACTGAAATATGAAGGCACCTATTAAGCAGTTAATATCTCATGTGGTGACCGTTTTATCAGCTATAATTGAAGCTATAATTGAAATTTCTTATGTATGAATAATACTGAGAAGAATGTGTTCATCACTACACACTATTACTAATCTTTTTAAAAAAATTTAAATACATTTCTCGTTGAATGTTCCCCATCCAATACTTGTGCAGTTGTAATAGCGCTTTTTTAAAGAACATAAATGATTTTTCTTTTTTTTTTCATTTCAGATCCATGCAACAGAATCTGCTGGTAATGTTGGCGGACATGTTCAACGTGCTGGAAATCCACCCAGCGAAGTGCGTGAGGTTCCCGAGTTCGCAGGCCGACTCCGGTGAGACTTTATCTTTGCATATCCCTGTACAGAAAAACTGCAACATAAACCCATATAATAACATTATAATTACTATTAACACATAATATTATAACCTCACAAACAATTTGGAAAATAATTAACTTCACACACTCTTAATTACATCTTTTTTATCAGTGGCAAAGTGTATATAATTTGCAATTTAATTAAACTTTATATACTTTGCTTATATTTTATTGTTTATTATTTGCATGTCCTCCTTGTATTATTATTTCTCTACAAATAATATTCTATCGCTTTTTTTTTTGCCTATAAAAATTCGTTCTATTTATTGAAGGGGGTTACCGTTAATATCATTCTGAACAAATTTTACACATTTATTATTATTTCAATATCAGTCTTTGACATATTCAAAGTGTTTACTGTCTCCCACTTTACCAAATTTTCTGAAATTCTTCTCTGCTGTGTTATCCCCCAAGCTGTTCTGACATTAACATGCATGATGCTTACCTAAAACAAGAATTATTAATATTAGGTAAAAACAAGATAATTTTAATTCCTAGCGCTGCTTTAGATGGTGCTCGGCTTAAAATTAAATTGGGGAATTTGTTATTGGTGATGGTTTATATATTCGGCTTTATTTTCATGAGATATGCGCTTCTGATTGGTGCGGTTAAACAATGCTTCATGTCCTTTCAATTTGTGGATTGGGTCAGGAGCCCACCTCATTATCATAACAATTATTTTTGGCTCTAGATTGTGGGTCTGGGTACATGAAATCATCTAAAAACCATCTATGCAACTAGATTGTACTCTTGTACATTGCTGTAGCCAAGTTTACTCCGTGGGCAACTTTTAGTTAGACATAGATTCACATTGTTTGAATAATATAAACTAGTTCAACAGGGTTTGCAGGTAATAACTCCTTCATGTCTGGACTTAGTGGGGTACCTTTTGATCAGTTATAAATTCATATTGTTTGAATAATGAGGTGATTGATAGCCCGGTGAGTACGACGCTTGACTGGCAGTCCAACGGGCCAAGGTCAATATTCACAGTGGACAACAGACTTACTCCTTTTTCAATACAAGTTATGCTTGTGATAGTGAAGAGGTCTGCTTTATGGATTTTGGAAGTTAGAACACTTCCTTGTGTTGAACTAGCACGGTACCTTTTGGTAGGATGTAGATTCATTTTATTTCAATAATAAAATCTAGGTTAATTAGTGTTGGAGGTTAGAACACTTCCATGCGTGGAATCAGCAGGTAGGATAAGATCTTGCTTGGGTGGTTGGTTGGTATAAGGTTTGTGGGATATCACGCAGCAGCAGGGCATGTGGTTGGTTGCTGGGTGGTTGTTGTATGTTACTAACTGGCCGGGGTGCATGCTTTGCCGGGCAGGTGCGGGGGCTAGCAACTCGCACGGCGTGGTGCACAAGCGCTGCCTGCCGCCCGCGCCGCCCACCCCCATCCCCGACCTGCGCAGCGGCCTGCACACGCCTCCGCCCTCCCACCGCGCGCACCACCCAACACAGTTCACAGGTGACCAACAGCTAATCGGCCAACACCTATCTCATGTTCATGCTCATTCCCAGTCATGTCATGTCCAGGTGACAAGCTAGCCCTTTAATTTATTTCACAATATGACAAACACCTACCTCATATTCATTTTCCTTCCCAGTCATGTTATTTTCAGGTGATAAACTCTTCTTGCTCATATTGACAGATGCTAACAACTACCTCATGTTCATGTTCTTTCCCAGCCATGTCATGTCCAGGTGACAAGCTAGCTCTTTAATTTATTTCACAATATGACAAAAACACCTACCTCATATTGTTCATGTTCTTTCTCCAGCCATGTCATGTCCAGGTGACAAGCTAGCTCTTTAATTTATTTCACAATATGACAAAAACACCTACCTCATATTGTTCATGTTCTTCTTCCATATGTCATGTTCATGTTCAGTCATGTGATAAACTCTTACTCATATTGACAGTTACTAACAAATATAGTGAAACTCTCTTAAGAAGTTTTCCAAGGGACCAGGAAAAAAAACTTCTTAAGTGGAATCCAAATTTGTCAATTTTTTAATGAAGTTTTTTTCTGTTAGTATTGCACCTATACATAGTAAATAAGGACGTCAACAACGGAATTTTTTTAAACATTTCAACATTCTAAGTATTCAAAAAATCTTTGCCAAAAATGTTCTAGTTCATCATCTTAAAAAGTACAAACTGGCTATGACTCCTCATAATCACAATACCATACCGGAGCAAAGCAACTAGACAAGCTAAATATACCTAAGTGTAATATTACTTTTGGACAAAGAAGCTCTGAATTTTTAGTGGTAAAATTATACAACAAACTCCCAATTAGTATCAAACAAAGTAATTCAATCAATAAATGCATTAAGTCCAGCAAGTCTTTGCTTAAGGAATTAATAGAAGAACTGACTATTATTCTCAAAATAACATCATAGAAATTATTGGAAATACCCTACCCAAACCTTGAAGTTGAAATATATAAGTCGCTGAAACACCCTTATTCACAACCTAGTTCGCCTCAGCACAGGATCTCCTAGTGAGGAGGACTATGAAAATAAATTCTATAATATATATATCTATTTTTTATACTTATATCTTATCTTAAAATGTCAAAATTATATAGAAATTAATAAAAAAAATAAGTAGCATTATGTACGTAATGTCATAGATAAAGTGAATATAAAATATTTTATTGTTTTCGGCTACAGCAACATCACTTTCATAATTTTCAGTTATAGCAAACTCGAAAATCTACTTATGAAAACAATACGCTTATTCTAAATAAATAATAATGTCCAGTTAAATAAATCAAAAGAAAAGACCCTGACACAGATTCTACAATATTTTTTTATCGAATTTGAATCCATTATCGGCAATAGAAACTAAATATGGCAAGTCCAAAACGATGTTCTGATTCTGTATGGCGTGTTTGTTTTCTCCTTGCTTACAAAGATAATTGTCAAATATCTCGATTTCGACCATAAAATGACAGAATTTCAAAGTATGAGCGGCTCGTTGCCGAAACTTCGCTTGCATTTACCTAAAATTTGACCTAAAAATTTTATCATATTTTAATTTATTTATCTGTTTTAATTTAAGTTCAATGTCCAGTAAATAAATCAGCAGAAAAGACCCTGCAGTAAAATAACGAAATGAACTTAAAATGCCGTATCTATACTTGTTCCATAATAAATATGGCATATTTGCAAAAAATCTGATCTGTAAAAAATATACTACGTTTCATGTGTAAATGTTTGGGGCTCAAATGCATCATTACTGGCATTGGCGAATCCATTCTATCTTGATTTATTACGAGATCCAAATTGCTTTTGATTTTGAACTTCTTTAAATTTCTTTTAATGTACATTCAAATACAATATACATACCTTCTAAATATTTAGAAAACCAACCTTTACAGATACAACAATAAATGCAAATTCAACTCACCCTCGGTCCCATAAATTATCAGCTTACCATTCAATGGTTCATAGACTCATTAACATTTCCTTAGATAAAATAGCGTATGAAAAATAAAAGGAAATAATAAAAACAATTGCGGATAATAACGGTTATGAGGCAAATAACATTGAAAAAATTATAAAAAGTAAGAAATATAAAAATAAAATAAATTTAATATATCTGATACACAATAAAAAAAAAGAAAAATTTGCATGTCTGGAATTTTGCAGTCCAATCTGTAAAAATTGCCAAAGAAATAAAAAAAAGTGGTTTAACTTGTCGAACGCCGGATGCGCACCGGTGTTAATTATTATATTGTGTCATCTACCGTGTCATGCACGTCCAGGGTTCGCAAAAACAATTAACAAGCCAAAATTGATTCCTACTTCTTGTACATTACTTTTTATCTACACCGTGACTGCCAACTTTAATGGTTATCTTCCCTTTGTTTTATTTATATAATATTCTAGTATTCCTATGTTATGCAGTAGGATTGACTTATTATGACTGCTTGTGCTAAATGAAGGGTTGTAAGTTGTAACCCAGGACCTTTGCCTCTATAAGCAATCCCTCAGCCGCAAAGTCTTTTAAAAGGTTTCTTCTTTATATTATCTCCATTTTAAGTCAAAATTTTCAGACTAATAAAGATGCAACCAATGGCTACTTATCTTTAAAATAACGCTAAAATTGTACTAAAACTTTACACTAACTTTAATGCACACTAATAGCTATGTATGTACATATATACATTTGACTGTAAAAATATACATAAACCAATAAATTTTGTACCTAACAATCTGCACTACTTTTTCAATGTTAGATTTTGACAGCCTCCATGGTCGAGGGGTAAGGCTCTCGACTACGAATCCGAAGGTCGCGGGTTCAAATCCCGGCGTGCGCAAGTAAATTTTATTTAATTGATTTGTGCTGTTTCACAATGAATTAATTTAAAAATAATATATAGTATATTTGCGCACGTCCCAGAGTGGAAAATACTCTCAGTATCGCCCCGGTGAAAGATCACCATTCAGAATTGAAACGTTGCTTGAAATGGCTTTTAGCCGTGTTTGGTGACCAGATCTGAATAGCCAGGTATTTCCCCACCTTCCTCTTCCCCTTCTCCTTCCCATCCCCAATACCTTCAGCCTCACAACATTCCCCAATCGGGAATGCCATAGTCTCACTGGCTCTAGACGGTTGGGAGCAGTTGAGACTCTTGTGCGGTATTCATATAAAAAAAAAAACAAATTCAAATTTTATCACCATTTCTATTATTTATAGGGAGGGGTTAGTTATCACCACCAAAATTGTTCTTGACCCAATTCTCCACATTTTTTTTATCTAAGGTAATATTAAAATAGTTGACACAATAAACGATTTTATTCAGTTTCCAAAACAATGTTACTATACTCTGCTATAAATGTTTTGTATAAATTCATATCTTATGGTTCACTGATTGAAAGTATGGTTCTATTTTATATCATATTTCTTGTGTATAATTCAGCAGAAAATGTTTTCCTTATGATTGTTTTCTTTAACGTTGACAGGCTGGCCTAGAAGTAAGTATTGTTTAATAATTGCAATACATACTATCAAATCATCTTTTATTCTTCTCACAAATATTAAACATAAGCTCATTTGATTAAGCACTTTACCGTCATACTCACCCCACACTTGGGTAAGAGAAATTGTAAATATAAAAGAGGAATAAAACACTATCACACAAATTTTTTCACACAAATCAGTACTTACTGTATGTACGAGGTGTGATAAAAAAATATGGTGAATGAATTATAGCAGCAACGGCTAGCGCTAGATCCATTTGAAGTAATAAGTTTGATACCTTGATCCTCTGTGATAGTTAATGTCAAGTTGTGACTTATCAATCAGCTTCCAGAGTCGGAAGAGTGAGGTTGTGTACTGTGTCTATCATGGATTTTGAATTGGATTTAATGCATTAACATTAAGTTTTGTTTTAAGTTGCAAAAACGTGCCAAAGAAGCTCATGAAATGTTAAAATCAGTGTATGGCGATAATGTTGTGACTCTGAAGACTGTTTACAAGTGGTGTGAATGATTTAAAAGTGGAAATGAGTCGGATGAAGAGAAGCAATGGTCCGGATGTCTTTCGACCTCAAAAACAGACAAAACGTGCGAAAAGTGGCAAAAATGGTTCTTTCAAACAGTTACAATGTTTACAGAATAACTGAACATTTCGTACGGGTTCGTGCAAAGCATTTTAACTGATAATTTGCAAATGAGACGAGTGAGTGTGAAATTTTTTCCCAGACTTTTGACTGACGAACAGAAGGAAAATTGTGTGTCAGTTTGTATGGAATTGAAGGATCATCTTCGTTTCCAAAATTATAACTGGAGATGAAAGTTTGGTGTATGCGTATGACCTTGAGACGAAAATTCCGACTTCTCAATGGAAAACGAGTGGCTCTCCTCGCCCTAACAAGGGACATCAGTCAATTTCGCATGTCAAGGTCATGCTCATTGTTTTTTTTTTGATAGCAAGGGTACCATCAGAACTCGTTCCAAGGGGAATAACTGTAAATTCCGAATATTACAAGGGCTTATTGCAATGTTTGCGAGACGGAGAAAGAGACCAGAAAAATGGCTTCCTTCTTTATCACGACAACGTGCCGTGCCACACCTCGCTTCTGATCCGCCAGTTTTTGGTCGGAACCGCCAGTTGTTGGCCGAAAAAAAAGGTTCCTGTCTGTCCACATCTGCCTCACTCTCCGGATTTAGCACCATATGGCTTTTGGCTCTTCCCAAAAAGGAAAATGTTTTGACACCATTCCCGACATTGAGAGAGCCACGACCGAGCACCTGAAGGTCCTTCCGAGAGAAGCTTTCCAGAAATGTTTCCAATTATGGAATCAACTGGATAACTGCATCACTTGCCAGGGAGAGTACTTTGTAGGAGATTAATTCAAATTTGATGTTAGCTTATTACTTTATCGTAAAATTATTCACCGTATTTTTTTATTACACCTCGTATATCGTTTTTAAATATTTGTAAACATTGATTGCCAGTTCATCGAAAAGTGAATAATATTACTTGTTATATTAAAAAATATTCCTCACTTCATAACTACATCATCATTAAATTGTAATACCATAGATCATAAAGGTACGATTCCAAGGTCGGTGGCAGACTGCAGACTGCAGCGATAAACCGCAGGTATCACTACTGGTTTCTATAGTTGTCTATAGAAATACATTCCGAGTGTCATTGTCACCTACCGCTGCCGTGCGCCGCCACTGCAGACCTTGCTATCAGTATTGTCGCCGACTGCAGAGTGACAACACATATTTTATGTTTGAAAATGTTTATATAATAGTTTAACGTATTAAACTATTATTTTATGTTTGAAAAGGTGTGTTAGTAGTGTCGAACACGTCTGATATCCTGTCTCATCACTGCAAGCCTTGTGTCGCCGCGGGCGAAATTAACCCGATCGCAGACTGCAGTTGTCTGCCGCCATCCTCGGAACCGTACTTTTATAGTAAAACCTACAGTTTGAACAGAGTATTGAAAACAAAGTGGTAATTTAGATTGTTAAGCCCATTCATGGCATGCTTAAAATTGGTTATTTCGCTTGTCGCTTTTTGAAAGTTACCATGATTGAATTATGTTGTGTACTCTGCAGCTATTTTTATTTTGTGTTTACAAACAATTCATATAAATATATTATTATTCCATTTGATAAAAAATGGACAATGCAACTCATTATTGAAAGCACACAAAACCTGAAAAGAGAAGATTATTAATTAGTCAATTCCCTCTTTGGATTAATTTTGCTAATACATATGAACATTTCCTTAGTGCATAGGTTCCCAAAGTGGTCCGTATGGAATCCCCGGGGTCCATATAGATTTGCAGTGGGTCCATGGCAGGGAGAAGAAAAAAGAGAGTCCACGAGCTGTAAATGGGGGTCCACGGATCTGAGTTCATTTAGACTGCACGCATAGTAAATCACGTCGTGTCCATGCAGGCATGTTCATGCGCAAGTTTTTACAAATTTTCATACCAGCATCAATGCATCGCGCAGTGAATAAATACCACTTGTTCAGTATTGTACCAAAGTTTTGAACAGATAGGCTTGAAGGGGGTCCACAGAAAATTAAAAGACCGGCAAAGGTCCATGGGTATACGTCATATAGACGAATCAGATGTAAAATCTTCCATTACAAAAATGAAACATACACATTCTCTTGGTCCTGATTTTTTACCAGTCTTTTTTCTGAAAGGATGTGTTGATTTTTTAAAGCTGCCCCTAAGCTTCATATTCAACCTCTCTTTAGAAACTGGTATATTTCCTGATTCCTGGAAAGTCTCAAAATTTGTCCTATCTTTAAAAGCGGGTCAAAGACATTTGTGGAAAATTTCAGACCGGTGGCTATTCTCTCTGCCCCGGCAAAGCTGTTCGAGTCAATACTCCACAAACACATGCTGTCGCAAGTAGAGCCATTTATAATATCGGAACAGCATGGGTTTAGAAAGGGCCGATCAACAGACACGAACCTATTGGTACTCACAGATTATGTATCAAAATCCTTAGATAAAGGCTACCAAGTTGATTGCTCATACAATGATTTTTCGAAGGCTTTTGATACTGTAAATCATGACATCTTATTAAATAAACTGTCAATGATAGGTTTTTCTTTACGGCTTCTAATATTCTTTGCCAGCTATTTTACTGGAAGAAAACAATTTGTATCGCATGGAATATTTTTGTCTAAATTATTTCCTGTGCTCTCTGGAGTTCCTCAGGGCTCTAATTTAGGCCCCCTCCTCTTTTCTATTTTTATTAACGATATCGCAGAGAGCATTCTGCATTCTAGGTTTCTTCTTTTCGCTGATGACCTAAAACTGTTCTTAGAAATATTAACTTTAGAAGACTGCAATCGACTCCAATCGGATATTGATAGAATCATTGATTGGAGTAAGAGAAATCAGATTGAGTTCAATATTTCTAAATGTTTCATTCTTTCTTTCACAAGGGCGTGTCATACTTGGTTTTACCGGTATAATATGAACGCCCGAAGTTTAAAACGTGTCTCCACTATGAAAGATCTTGGTATCGTGTTTGATAGTAGGCTGACATTTCATGCTCATATTGAAGTCACCTGTAGTACTTCATTAAAACTGCTGGGTTTCGTCCTACGTACTTCAAGGAATTTTAAAGACACTCGGGTTCTCATAATTTTATATAACTCGCTAGTAAGGAGTAGGCTTGAGAGTGGGTCGGTGGTTTGGAGCCCACATCAGGTGAAGTATTCCCTCATGTTGGAAAGAGTTCAGAAGAAAATTTTAAGATTTCTTTATTTGAGGGAATATGGCTACTACCCGTGGCTCTATCCTACCGACATTCTCCTAGGTATGCTCGGAATGAACCATCTGCGGGTCAGAAGGGATGTACACATTGTGATACATTTCTTCAGACTGATTCGCGGATGGTTCGAAAATTCGGCTATCATGGAGAACATTCATTTCTATGTTCCCGATAGTTATCTCCGTCACCGACAGCATAGACTGTTTTATCTCCCGGCCTGCAGAACCAACTTGCCAATGGTCATGCCGGTGGGGAGGGCAATCTTGCTGTTAAATAGAATCACTTCGGATATCGATATATTTATCATCAATGAAGCTGCATTTAAACGAAAAGCTTTGTTGCTACTTGTATAATGCCAGTATGCCTTGTATACAATTTACTGAGATTATGTATGTCTAACTTATTTTTTGTTTTAATTTTTAGTAATTATTTTGGATGTTGTACATCCCGTATCATCTTTAAAAATGCCTTAAAATGTAAATTTTGTAAAATTTTTATAAAGAATAAACAGTTGAATGGGGAAAAAAATTTTGGGAACCTATGCCGTAGTGTATTAGCAACTTTATAATATTACACTGATACAATCTATGTAATAAACCCTTTCTCCTATAACACGGGTCTCTTCTATACTCCGCTTCTATCGTACCTTTCCTTGAAAAGACTACACACTATCCTGAAGATGGCATACTGTGTCATAAATTTTAAGCATTAATTTTTAAATTTATATGGTATTTTGGTGCAATTTAGGTGAAGGGTTAATAAGGTATATTCCTTTGGTGTTGTGGTAATTACATGTACATATCGTCTCCATACTGATGAAACTGTATACATCATTGACAAATAACAAATTATACAGGAGAGCGATTTAAAGGTTTTGCTTTTCTTAGAACATTTATTTTTTGCAGTTTTAGCAGCATGGCGACGATATATGCTTTCAAAATGCTGTAAACGATTATAAAGTGATCACCCACATTGATCTCAAAAATTAACATGTTTTTATCTCATTTCAGTGACCCGTTCACCTTCTGCCTCGCACATGTCCCGTGGTAGAGCCCCCGCAGCCGTGAGTGGCGGGGGCGGGGGAGGCGGCCAGCGCTCCGCTTGCTCCACCCCGGAGCGTCGCAGCTCCAGCCCGCAGAACAGCCCCTTTGCGCATGACGAGGGCTTCGTGGTGCACCGTGGCAGGGCTGTGCCCACACTTAGCTCCGTGGTGCGCCAGTCAGACGAAAGAGGTATAATATGATGTGTTGGAATTTTTTTACATGAATTAATATCATTTCATCATATTCTTGATATGATAGTATGTTACAGGCGTCATCGCCAAACTTTTTGACGCTGATAACTTATCTATCAAAAAATTTATGAATTATTCACTCATCATATGGTGCAGTTTGCAGTAGACGCGGGTGTTTCAGTTTATTTTTCTGCAATAATTAAATTTAAAAAAAAAACAGTTGTGGCGATAGCTTTTTACCCCAAAGCATTTCGCACCAACAGTCAGCGACGGAATTATGAAAGTGTTTCTTTGCAACGGGTTATGGCTTATCACGGACAGGTGTTTAATTTTTTCAAAAGTGTTTCATAGCGGTCAGCAATGGAGTTTCAGATGAAAGTGTTTGACGTGAAAGCATTTAACTCAGAAGCGTTTCTTTGCTACGGTTCACGACGGGTATAGCAGTTTAGTAAAGTGTTGCAGGGATCTGTTTTGAATTCTCAAGTGAATTGTGGTCTATTGGAAACATTTTGCGCGGGTGTAGTTGCACATTTTTTTAAAAACTGTTATATCAAAATCTGTGCAACGGTTACAAACTGTTTCGGAACTTAAACAATTACGAAAAAAACAGTTTAACGTTATTTTACTCACCTCTGGTTTGCAGTGAATAGCTCAAAAGTTTTTAGTAAAGAATTATGGTAATTGTCAGAAAAAAAAAAAAAAATTTATCTATAAATATCACGTAGGACATGAATGTCGGTATTTTGTGAACTCATGTGGGACCATATGGATACGTTTATTATAATTTAATACTTTAAAACTTTGGTTTTACGTCACCCCTATTAATAGCATATGAAAAAGAAAAAGAAAAGGAAACAATAAAAACACTTGCAGATAATAACGGCTATGGGACAAATAACATTAAAAAAATTATAAAAAGGAAGAAATATAAAAATAAAATTAATTTAATGTATTTACTCATAATAAGCAAACAATTTGTGGATTGACATGATGAATTAAAATAAATACACTCTGTATGAATCCACTTTTATTTTGTATATATGTCAACTGGTTTTGATTCTGAGAATCGAAACTAAACTAAACAAGTACAAAATGACCGCCGTGTGATGTTTGACGACCTTCAAGAAGAATTTCTTGAAGTCTCCTTGGTGATATTGTGTTGGTAAAACTTGCTTTCAAGAACTTGTGCGCGAGATGGGTGCCCAGAATGCTCACACCGGAGCACTGTCAAAATTACACAGCGGTCATTTTGCACTTGCTCTTCAAGTTTTTGCACAAGTTCGTCAGAAATCACCGATGGTCTCCCACCCCTTGCCTCGTTGTACGTAGTATGGTCTTCTCTGAACAACCTGTGTGACATGTTGTCAACTCATCACATCACTACCATAAACTTCCATGAGCTTCAGATGGATGTTTGTGGTGGTATTGTTTTGCAAAGTCAAAAAACGGATGACCGCACGGATCTCGCACGGACGGAGGTGGCGGGAGCATGCGATGACATCTCCATCGCAAGAATTTACTGTGACTCAACAAAATGGCTGACAAACATGCGGGACCAGACAAACTGACCATTAGGATCCCCTTACATGCAAGGTGCTCCAACTTTGAAACAAAAAATTTCCCCCGGCCTCAGGAGCCCTTGTAACCATACTCGTACTTTCTGGATGACCCTCGTACCAACTAAACCATCTTATTTTTGATTTTTCACAAGAAAGCTAACCCCAATTGCGTTTGACAGTTACCATACAACTGCCACTTAAAAAAGTAATTCGCTACACATAAAACACTTACAAATCATCTATTTTTTATGGAACCGTTAATAATAATAATAATTGGATGATTTGTATAGCTCCGTTTTTGTGAAAAATCACCTCAAGGGTGCTAAATTTACACGTTTTTACTAAATATTACATTAAAATATTTGGTTTTATGAATTCTCACTATAACACGTTCAAATTACACAAATACGTGGTTGAAAACACATTTATAATTAACAATACCGTTCCAACAGTGTGATGATTCTATGAACCATGAAAGTTTCACAAGAAGAAATAACATAATTAACTGAATATTTTTAGTAAATTGAAGCACAAAATTCAATAATTATCAGACAGCTTGATGTACCGCGCACGTAAAAACAAGCCATTGCGATTGACTGCTTTTGGGTATATATTAGAATTATTCGGAAGAGTCTATGGTTAACTTCTGAAAGCAAAGAGAGCGTGTTTTTTTCCCTTTCTAACTCTGCTTAAATCATATATCTCACTGTAATACAAAAGGAGATAGAATTACTTTTATGAGTCCGTCGCAGTTGGTGGCGTAAACGCCACTATGCGACTACAGGTTTTGATATTTGGCGACGTTTGCACTACTTGGACTCCCAAGAGGTTTATGGTTTAATCGAAAGTTGAGTAGGTACTTAACAATTCAATTTTTCCATACATTTTTCATTTCCACAGTTTTACATTTTCTTCAGTTTTACACATTTTTTTACCGTTCCTTTCAACAACGTAAAAACAAAGTTTTACTGTAATTCAATGGTAAACTTAAAGAAATAAGAGACATTTGTTTTTGTACATACTGTATATCAGTGACGTGCAGTCCATAAAGGCTGAAAACTGTGCCTACTCTAAGAAAAGCAAACCAAATTAAGAAATTAAACGATAATAGGAAAATTTCTGATCAAACCGTATTTTTTCATGAATTTGATAAGGAACATGTATGCCCATTTATTAAGTTGACCATAGCAATCAGCGGAAGATAATAACAAAATACCTATTTTCAAATATTCAATGAAAAACTACACAAAGCCTACCTTTGGGCATAGAGCAATGCATGCCACTGCTGTATATGTATTTAATAACATGCACAGGCAAAGTGGTGTAATAATGCTACTATCTTCATAAAAATTAACATAATGTTATCTATTTTTTCAAAATTTCACATTCTTGTGTCACAATAAATAAATTATTGACATTCAATGCAAAAGCATTTCTCTTTGTGTATGGCATCTTATTTATCACTACTATGAATACTCATAATTTAAAGATGCTCCAGGAATGGCGGCTGGGCGCCCCTCCAACTGGGAGGAGCAGCGCCGTTCTAGCTACGCGGGGCGTAGGTCGCGCCGCAATTCCATCACGGCTGCAGATGACTCCCAACTAACAGTGGAGAACTTTGGTGGCTCCCAGGACCGACTCAACTTCGCAGGACGTAACCCGGAGAAGGAACTCGCTACTATCAATAGTGGACATCATACGTCACCCAGGAAGATTTCTGCCCCCACTGGTAAATGTTCTTTTATAAAAAAGATTGATTTCATTTACAGTTGGATTACAATGTTTCTTATACAGAATTGTTTTACATATTAATTCCAGGTCCCATAGAGCAAAGTGTAGCAGTTAGGTCAACATTGAAGGATGCAAAAGGGTCCATTGACATGTTTTATAATGAAGGAGACAATGTCATCCATTTTCCTGTCAAAGGCGAACTACGTCTCTATCCCAATATTAAAAATAAAAAAGAAGAGCCGAAATTTGTTGAAAGAGAAAATTTTGTTGAAAGACAAAAATTGCCTGAAAGAGGGGAAAAATTTATTGAAAGAGGAGAAAAAATTGCAGAAAGAGGAGAAAGATTGGTTGAAAAGGGAGAAAAATTTGTGGATAGGGAAAAGTTTGTGGACAGAGAAAAATTTGTGGAGAGGGAAAAGTTTGTGGATAGGGAAAAATTTGTGGAGAGACAATATTCTAAACCAGAGGAAGCTGAAAGAGTCATAGAACACCAATATCAGCCGATGAAGAGACAACTTAGCCAAGATGCAATTAGTCAGAACCAAAACATAATTAATAAGGGCACGGGGGGAGGAGATGCTACGGGTTTCTATTTAAATAATAATACTAAGGATTCAGTCGACGGAGACTTGTCGGGGTCAAAAATGGCGAGTTTTGCTGATTTGACCAAGTTCAGAAGTAACGGAGAGCATTCAGGTATGTCCAATGATTACTCTGTAGATTTCGGTGGGGGTTTTTCATATCATCCATTAGTTTATTTTTCCCACCGGGGCATGGTTTAGGAAAATGATGACATTTTTATTTTAAGGTATTCAATTGGTTTATATGCAACACGGAAGAGAGGAGAGTCCTCAAGGAAACAAATTAAATAGGTTTGGGGCGGCCGGCGGGGATAATAAAATGACTTCGTTTGGAATGATGCCTAATCCAAATACGACAACTTGGCAGCAGCAATGTATGCAAAGTGAGCAACATCCACCAAGTAAGTTTCTGGCTGATAATCCTCAAACTAACCACTCTTCTTGAAGTACCTGTTTAACACATCATGACATACCTACCACTAAACTTTATACTAACTGTGTTACGTTGTGCTTTGCTTCTAAGTTCATTGACTTGATGGTTGTCTTACTTTTGTAATAAATGTTTTATAGATGGCGATGGTAGTCAACCCTCACAAGAAATGTCACCAATGAATGGCAACGCCATGAATGCTCAATTAAACAACATTCGCTTGAAATTAGAGGAAAAGAGAAGAAGGATAGAGCATGAAAAGAAACGAATGGAGATGTCTTTTAACAGACAGAGACAGCAAGTGGGACAGCAGGCTTTTCTTCAAGCTGTCACTAAGGTAATAACACTCCGGCTAATTCTAAACTTGTACCTCCTCTCTAACACTGTTGAATGCACTCTGTTTTGTTATGCATTGGGAAGGTAAAATGTTTAATTGTTAGTTTGTGAATGTTTGTGGGGTAGTGCGGTGATTTACTATGTGTTTCATTGTGTTACTCTGTAAGCATTGATGTAAGTATTGATTGCACACCAAATGTTTAGCGATTATTTTCAGACAAAGTCAAATCAGTTAATTAATGTTAATAATAATAAAAATTTCACAATGAGGTGGGCACTTTTTACAGAGATTTTTTTAATTGGAGATTATTTGAGTACACTAATAGGAGATATAAAAATTATCCCTTGATAGATTGCTAGTTTGGTAAGTGGTAAAATTCACTATGAAATTTTATTTATTTCATCATTTTATCGAAATATTACTACCATTTCGCTTACATTATTGAGTGTTATTTTAAAGCTGCATTCAATTTCTTTACTCGTAATTTACCATTCGCTTCCTTGTTAAATTATAAATTTATATTTAGGTTTTATTCTATTAAAAGGTATGAGCGCAATTCACCCAATTCCATTTGTTAAAATTCGTTGAGGCTTTCCATTTTAGATACAAACATTTTTGTACTCTTTAAATATCAGTCAGCCATATATATAGGTATATTTATTCGCTTTTTCTTTTAGTGTTTCAAGAATATTGCAATTTGCATTTTTTTTATGCACATACAATACGAAAAACATGCTTAAAAATGTTTAGACAGATGAGGTGTAAAGCAATTCAGTACATCATCCATGTTATTTATGCATGCATTTTGTGATGTGCTGGCGAGATTTTGTGGCAGAGCCATGATCGTTTAGTATTTATAATTTCACTTTCCATTTAAGAAATATGGAGAAAGGAACTGCTGTGTTTTATTTCCTGTGTTAATTATGTTGCCATTTCCTTACGGGCAGTGTGGTTTTTTAACAGTGCATGAATTCATGGTCAGTTTTGGAAAATTTCAAGTTCGTAACACATAATGTTTTATGTTTACAATGCTTTTGTATACCTTGTTCGTAAATTCATCAGTGTAATTGAATCGACGATATCGATCTGTGAAGTGAGAAATGTGTTTTCAGTAATGGTTAGGTTTGTTCTATTTGTATGCACTCACTTCTAACCCTAAATCATTTGATCAAATATGTGCACCTTTAAAAGTATCCTAATTTCATATGTATTATCATCATTTTGAAATGTACCTAATTATTTATGTACTGCAATTTCAATTCATCTCACTTGTGTTAACTTTGAATATCCTATTGTGTGAAATGGTGATGGGCTGCAACTGTGTGGGTTTGTGGTTTCAGAATAAGGGTAGTGTAGTTAAGTCACCAGCCGGTGACGGGGGCGGGGGAGGTGTGGGTGGAGGGGGGGATGAGGCAGCCGCGCTGGGGGAGGTGGCTGCTCCTGTCCTCCCGACTAAGCCAGAGAGACCTGTCTCATTGCAGGTATACTTTATTCCCTTACAGGGGCCACTTATTATTTTTGATGTTTGTGAAGTTGTCTTTATTTTTCCCAGGGTCAATCGATTAGCGTACACATCTTATAATCTACATATGGCAAAACCTACATATTGTTAGAAAAGCAAATGAATTGAATTTGTCTGGTTTGGTTTTGGACTGTTAAATTCACTCTTCTCTCCAGAGTACTGTAAAAAATGCACACAGAATTTGGAATTTATAATAACTTGACAGTTCATTATGAAGAGAAATTATACATTTTAAATTTGAATTATGAACTAATTAGCCACTGTCCAATTATGAGAATATAATGGTGGAGGCACAAGTAGTTGCATAACTGTGTTATGAACAGTTGTAATTTATGGAATCCAATTTGCACAACATTACCACCTAACAGTAAACATCGGACTGTACTGAAAAGTGACTGTCTTTGACTCCAATAACTTAACTCTACGTACTGCAGTATGTCTCTACACCAGTTAAATGTGCTGCGTTTTTTATTATTATTGTACCACTATAAATATTAATTATTGTGATATCGTGCCATAATTGTTCTGGATGCAAAATGTGCTTTTGTGGTGGCTTTTTGCAATCAATGTTTAAAGACCTCCGTACGGTAAACATGATAATATTTGTGTTAAATTATTTTATCGTTCGATGGTGATTGTTTTTTCAACATTTGTGGTTTTGTGTGACAGGACATATCTTCCGAAGCTCAATCTGTGGAAAATAAATGGATGGATCAAGATGGATTACCATTTGTGGAGACACGGCGTACACCTGACTTGGACGGCATGGGGATTGAGGACTATCATCAGTCTATCGCCAAGTGAGTTAAATGTCTTCTCTCTATTGCTGTATGAACTGTATTTTTATTTATAAATTGATTTTTCTATTCAATTTTTGTCCCTACAGAGTGTATGCTCAAGCAGAAGTTTTTTTAGTACCATCTTCAAAATGTCGACAGTTTTAGAATCATTTTCAAGACTTTTCCATAGAACTTTTTCAACATTTGATTTATTCATGAAGATGATAGCCTTGCTATCGAAACATGTAGAAATATTTATATATTTTAATTAAAGTGGTGTATACAAAGTGTATTTTTAATTATATAATTAATAATGACGCCACAAAGTTATCAATCATTTGAAGAAATTATAAAGTAATTATTATTGATTTAATAAATGACTCCACAAAGTTATTTTAGATAGCCTTGCTATCGAAACATGTAGAAATATTTATATATTTTAATTAAAGTGGTGTATACAAAGTGTATTTTTAATTATATAATTAATAATGACGCCACAAAGTTATCAATCATTTGAAGAAATTATAAAGTAATTATTATTGATTTAATAAATGACTCCACAAAGTTATTTTACATCATTTGAAGAAATGCTTATTTCATAACAAAATCGGCAATACAATATAAATTTAAAATTACTTAAAAATTGACTGTATGCAATATGTTTTAATCTGTGGAACCCCAAGGTGCCGTATTGTGCCCTTGGAACAACAAAGTTCTATCTGACAGTGCAATGTCATGTGATAATGGGGTCTAGAGAGTACTAATTTATAGTTCAATATCGCATAACATTGCCGAGTCAGATAGAACCTTGTTCCAGGGGGACGATATGGCGCATCCCAATTATTCCATTGAAGGGATTTTGAGCCTTAAAGTATGTTGACATAATTTAGCAAAAAACAAGTAAGCTATTACGATAATAGACTCAGCAGATTAAGAAAAGGGGCATTTAGATGGTTTGGGCATGTAGAGTGAATGAACGAAGAACGGAGTGTAAGAACAATATATGACACGAATGTGAATGGAAGAAGAAGCCAGGGACGCCCGAGGAAGACATGTCACGATCAAGTGAATCAAATACTTTAGTCGGGCCATGTTAGAAGTCGGAACAATAGAAGAGAATGTATGAGACGATGTATGAATGAAGCAAGAAGTGTATGCCAAGATCGAGTTGTTTGGCGGTACTTCCTTTCTGCCTACCCATACTTAGCAAATTTATCCTCGGTACACATGGAAGTATTAGATTGTGGGAGCTCGGTGTTCCAAAGGTTAACATGTTATGAAAATAAAATTCTTGTCGGTAAGTTAACACATAAATGAGACAATGAATTAATTGTTCAATTTACTTACTGTTTTCTAGGATGAATTCTAGTTTGCAAGATATACAAACTGATATAGCCCGCCTAGCTAGCCAACAAAACCAGATCCAGGCCAACAATCACATACAACAAGTTTACCCTCCTCCTCACATTCCGCAATCTATGGTAAATTGATTTTTTTATAAATTTTTTTTTTTTTAAACATATGTGGTACTCATGTGAAAGTACTGGAAAAAAGCTTCTGTCAAGTTTCTATTTATTTTACTGTCTATGTTTTATCAAATCGTTTTTGTGACTAGACGTTCTCTCACCGCTTTTTGTGTGATAATTTAGCTTTTTTAACTTTTGCAATACATATTTCAAACATTAATGGAATATTATCATTCAGACAATTGAATCTGTTTGTAATGTGTTCACACTTCTCTTGCAGCACAACCAATATGGTTCACAGCACAATGTTAGTTCCGCTCCATATGGATTGCAACATAGTAATTTTGGTTCTTCACCGCACATTCCTCATGATCATCATCAGCAGATAATGTCCTCTAGCCCTCGCGGCCATCAAATAGAGCCGTCTCAGTTTTATTTGCACGGCGGGCCTCAACAACAACAGCCCACCCCGCCTCCGCGTAGGACTTGGGCACAGCAGGCACAAGTTAATAACATGGACAACCCAGAGCAAAGGGTTTGGCCTTCTCCCCAGAGCATGCAGTTCCAGTCGCCTCAACCTCAGTATCAAGATCTGAATCCTCAGAGGGGCTGGGCACCGCAACCGGCTAACCTGCCTCTACAACACCCACAACACTCACAACAACAATCACAGCAGCAACATCCGCAACACCAACAACATCAACAACATCAACAACAACAACAACAACAACAGCAACAGCAGCAACAGCAACAACAGCAACAACAGCAACATACGCAGCAACACCCGCAGCAGCATCTGCAGCAACTCCAGCAACAACATCCGCAGCAGCACCCACAACAACCTCAGGAACCCAGAACTTGGAATAACATGCAAGGGTTCTTACTCCATGAAAATAGTCATCAGCCATATCAGTTGCACAATAATACTCAACCTAGATATCAGAATGGCACTGAAACTAATAATCCAAATTCCCATCTAAGTTATACGGTCTCTAGTCCTCAAGCTCAACCCTCGCATTTAGCCGTACAGTCATTGTTCTCAAAGAATAATCCTGCCTCAGTTAGTCCTCAGCACAGAGCCAAGACTCCCCAGAGACAGCAGTCTTTGGGAGACCTGTCACACCAGCAGGGAGCTGTCAGTTTACAGCAGCTCTCCTCTACCCCCCCTATACACCATGTACCCAGTAAAGCTCCCACCATGGATGACATGGAACCTCAGAACATTTCATTCATTGGGAATGCTGAGGATGAAGCGTTACAGCAGGGAATTGGCAGATTAAACATCACATCTGGAAATCGCACCTACCGATTGCCTTCACCCACGAGACCGTCCCTAACTAGAAATTCATTCCAGCAGCCACCGTTGCATGAAAATAATAATGTAGGAGCTTCCAGTAGCTTGGAACAAGTTGACCCGGCAAACGAGAAAGGTTTTTACATATCTTTCGATAGTGAACAACCCAAGAGACCGAAACCTCCACTACGAATGAAACGAGGGTCCCCTAAGAAAGACAGAACTCCATCAAATAATCACAGCCCGGATAGGGACCAAGACAATTCTGACGGTGACCAGTGGCAGGACCGAGTTCGGCAACCCATGCAGCAACAGGAGTATGAACCCCCGCTAGTCCAGAGGCATCACAATGTAGATAACATGACTCCTATCATGCACAGGGACAGTCATAGTCAAAGCCCCAGAAATATGCACCATGAGGAAAAGGATGGACCAGCAGCCATTATTATCGGCAATGATTTATCTAATCCTACTCCCGTAAGTGTTGTTATTTCCTATGATTTATTTTGAATGTACTTATTTAATACTTATTTAATTTTAGTGCATGCTTTCCGATAATAATTCCTTAAAAATATTGTCAAACCTGAAAACACAGATGTTTGTTTAATTGTCATGTGATAAATGGTATATAGAAAACAATCGATCGGAGCTCTATGGGCTCAAGAAATTTTTAGATTTTCTACATATTTTTTTACATTTTACTCAAAGTGATCTAGGATTTAGGAGAGTATGTATTTATAATATATACCTTCCATTACACATATCGTCAGCTTAATTCGGAGTATGTGTATTGTCCAAGGCCATACTGTCCATATTGAATGAAGTAGTGCTTTACGAATTAAACTGACAATATAATATATGTCTAATTTGTCCGCTACCGCTTTGAAGGAGACGGCCGAGGAGATGGAGCGCAAGAAGGAGCGCATCATGCTGCTTTCGCTGCAGCGGCGCCAGGCGGCAGAGGAGGCGCGGGCGCGCAGCGAGGCGGCGGCTGAGGCGCGACGGACGCGCGAGCAGAGTGTGCAGGAGGAACGTGCCGCGCGCAAGGAGCAGCAAGCTGCGCGTCGTGATCAGATTCTGCAGCAGTACAAGCTCAAGAAGGCCATCGAGGAGGCAGAGAGAGAGGTAAATAAATGCATTTTTTTTGCTAATCCACACTTGTCAAAATGTGTGGCCTTTAGCGGTGACCATCTTGAATCCTGACTTTATAAGTGTAGTGTTTTCAAGTGTTCACCATATCCTGCAGCAGTACAAACTCAAGGCCATTGAGGAGGTGGTGAGAGAGGTTAATGTATGCATTTCTCTCTTTTTACTAATCCACATTCATCAAAATTCATGACCTTTAGCGGTGGCCATCTTGAATCATTGTCTCGGCTTTATAAGTCTCGGTGGTGTTGATATCTTCTGCCATTCATCAAGCCGAGGCATTTTAAGAACCGACATATTAATTAGTTAATAAATATTTGTACAGCGCCCCTGAGGTGATTTTTCACAAAAACGGCACTATACAAATCATCAAATTATTATAAAGAAATTACTGCACAAGAGACTCGTATGTCCATAGCCAGTATGATTGTGAGACTGAAGGAAACAGAGAGGGGAAGCAGATCGGGAAAATGAAGGTTGGGATGTTCCTGGCCTATGTTCAGATCTGGTCACCAAACATGGCTAAAGTCATTTCAAGCAATGTTTCGATTTTGAATGATGGGATAACTGTGGCAATACTGAGAGTATCTGTTTGTACTGCTTTGATTTTTGTTGGCAATTTCACGAAGATAATATCAATGGCTTATTGTAATTGGAATTGGTATGGAAGTGGCATTTTATGTAAATACAATGTTCGTATTTGCAATGCATCTTTCTAGATGATTTAGTTAGTAAATAAACATTTTCTTCGAAATTTATGTCAATTCAATTAGGCAGTGCAAATTTAATTTGTTTTTTTTTTGTGTCTAGCTACTGTGGTTGTTGAAAGTTCCTCGTATATATTTTGAATGAATGATTGATGTTAATAAAGTCAAAATACTTGTTTTTAAATTATGGGATTTATGAGAGATAAAATTTGTAAGATGTTTAAAACAAAACTGATAACAAGCATACAAACTGTGTTTGAAACTTATCAAATATGTAATATCTAATCTTGTATATCTTTTTAAACCTACCTATATTACTTGAATGCACTCATTGAAGCCATGTCTTTATGAAGTTAGTGCGTTGCATTGCATTGAACCCCTCTGCTATAAATAACTCCAAACATACATGCTTCATGGAGCATAATGTATTAACAGCTTTGAATCTGTTTTTAGTTAATGCACTATGAGTTAGCACTGGGATGTCTCTAATAATAATTCATGCAAATGCCAATCATAGACACTTTTACCGGTGTTTTGTTTAGTATTATTTATGTAGATTATAGTGTTAATGCAGTGTTATTTTGTTAAAAACTTTATTATATTCTGAACCAGTGGTTTGTTATTGTGCCTGAGAAATGTCTGCATCGTACATCTACTATTCTACAGTCAGTAATACAATGAACTTTGTTATTTAATTTAATGTCAATAATTTATATAAATTAATACTGCACATCCCATTATGATCTCCACTTCAGAGAAGAGTTTAGTAAAAGTGTATTACGTAGGTTCCAAACTAGGCTCTTTATTGGAACCTTATATACGTGTTTTACTGTACCTTAAGAGAATTTGATTTATAACATTTTTTTATCAATTTGTAGGGAAAAGTGTTTGACAAGTCAGAGCTCATGTCATTGATGAAGCCTGCCGGTCCCCACGGAAAGGGGGGCGCAACTGGCGGTGGTGGAGCGGGAGCAGGCGGGGCGCGTATGAGGCCCAAGGCCGGGGGTCCGGGAGTAGGAGGCCCTGGCGCCCGAGCGCGCCCTAAGACCATACATGTTGACAGCGGAGCCGTGCAGATGGCCGAGGGGATGCTCCTCGCTAGCCGGGGCAAACAGGGATCTTCCTCCAATCTTACCGGTAATACTTTGATTCAAAGTCTTAGCCAAGTATTAGCACCACCAATAACGCATACATTTTTACCTTTTAAAAATACACCAACAATTTTTGCTTATTTTTTTGTTACAACAATTCAAAAGCTCAAAATATATGACTTGATGAAAGCTAATCTTACTGTATTACTGTGTAAAAGACTAGAACATTGCTTTGTTTTTTCTTCGTTAAATTACTAAATTAACCACGGGGTTTTTTCACCACTTTCTCAATATTACTTTATTTGTGAAAGTTTCGCAGAAATAGCCCCGAGACTTCTTTTCAAAATTGATCACATTTACTATTATTTCATGTATATTCCAGCACAGTTGTTTATCCTAGACTTAGGCCTTTTGTCATCTCACTTTTAAATAGTTGTTGTTACATTATTGCACATATACAGTTTATTATGAATTACCAAAGTATTGCGCACCTTATATAGTAAATCATTTTAGTAGCTATTTTCAGATTTTAATTTAGATCATAATTTTCTCCATTTAATATTTTATTTGTGTAAATAATGGTTGCACAAGAGGCGCATTCACAGTTTCATTCCTTTCAACGAAACGTAATTCATCTTTGTTAGCTCAAAATAGAACACCGAGTATTGGCATATTAGTGCTTTGTTATTTTATTTGTTAATTATTGCTACGTATAATAATATTTGTGGTTACAAAAATCCATTAGATATTCAAGATAAAAATTGTCAAATATATAGTTGATATAATCACTTGGAAATGTACACAATATTACGTTGTTTGAATTTACTGTTATTACTTATCTACAGTAAAATATTCTTTATTTTAACTACACTCTTTCAATAATAACTCGGCCATTTTATATTATAGTTCTATTAGTACTCACAGATACTATTTGTACTCATTAAAATATTGAACCCTGTGATCCTATCTTTTTATTTATTTTTTTACTTTTCAATATGATTAGAAATAATAAAATAAAAAAGATTGAGCACTATTTCCGATCATTTTCCCGCTTAAAATGTAAAATCTAAAAATTCTAATTTGCTATTCATTTCTGTTGCCATCATTACTGTTGTTGCATGTTGTAACCTATTTTGATATAATTGTATTGAGTGTTGTATTGGCTTGTCTTGCTCCGGTGTAAACAGCTGGGTACGCCAGTCAGCCGGCGTCGTCCCAGTCCACCATGCGGCGGGACTATTACCGGGGCTCGCAGGACAGCCTGGCGGACAGGGCGGGGCTCTATCGAGGTAATGCCCAACCCCTCACCGGTTATACTATACATACTAACATTAGTGTATACATTCTTACTATATAATATTCATTCATTCATTCACAAATGCTTTCATCGTTGATAAACCTTCAATTATGTCTTAAACTCACCGGCACATTAGTATTTTGTATTTGAATACAGCACTCCATATGTGCTTGGGTAGATTAAGGAAGCCATGGTTTGGGGCAAGGAATCTGTCAGTCAAAATATATATTTTTTTTTTTTACATTAATTCCACACAGGAAGTCCTAAGGAAAATAATAATTCAGGGCCTGTCATCTTTGGGGATGCTGTGTGGAGTTTTTTTTTTAAGGAAAAGAAGGAGAGTGGGAAGAACAAAGGTATGGGAGGTGAGTAGGAATCTAGGGGTCAGTGTGTCCAGAAGTGACGGTTGTATTAATCCATCTCTCCCACTGCAGTGCAAGGGTCGAGAGAGTCCGGCTGGAGTGGTCAATGGGTTTCTGGGCAAACCTCACCCCATGAATCCGGGAAACCCTGCTAAGTCCAGAAAAGTAGCGAACCACTTGGGGTGACCTATGGCAGATGTGTTGGTTATCCAACAAAAGGTGACTGAGGCGGTGGTACCCATACCCACTTCACAAATTCAAAGATTATATTATGGAAAACACATTTGCAAAGCAAAAATTGATGTGCCGTTGAGTTAATTAGTACTCCCATGCAAATAATAATGTTAATAATAATTTTGTTTTATTTCAAATTAATGTCAAACCACAAATTGATTACCTTCGACAAAAAACTTCTTGTTCATTAACTTAAAAATAGAACAAACTTATATATAACTTATTTACCATACAAATTCTATTGTCTGTTTTAAATATGATTAAATTTTATACATTGGTAAGAGAAATCAGAAAATAATGTTTGCATGAGAACTCAGAAAATTACTTGTTGACCACTATTGTTCTAGATAGTAATTGTAAATATTAGATTTTGTACTTTGGCTGCCTGAAACAAAATTATGTAGTTTAAAATTCATTGTGTATAAATATGTTATTATTAGGTTGTACTGTAATTTTCTAAGGACAGTAGATAATGAATTTCATGAATATCATAAAATGTCCAAACATTATTTTCTTAAATGGTCGGTCCAATCAAAATTCAATCATTCTGACATGAACTTGCATCACATTTTTTATAATTCCATACAGAAGGTCCTGAGGTTTTCTTCAGACTTATGTCATATTTGGGGATACTGTGTGGAGGGAAAATATTATTTTGATAATGTATTCTAATGGTGGATTAATTTTCAGATTCTCCAATTGATGAGAGCCGAGGGATGTCACCAGGAAGTGGTCCCAGCGTTCTGGGAAGAAGGGGCTCATACAAGACTTCTCGAGGTACAGATCTTTGTTTTTAATATTGCTTTGATATTTTTATTTTGTTTCTAGACGCTTGAATTAGGTATGTTTTTGGTTTGTCCCCACCTTCAATGAGTTGTATTTCGTGAAACTGTTTTGAATATGCATGCAGTGTGCTTGAATATTTAAGAAGTATAAATATTATTGAAATATTTTATAGCATGGAGTGCCTAAAAGTTTTTTTTTTAATTATATGATTCATCATTTCA
>JAHDVE020004555.1:0-48790 GCA_022606495.2 Halesus radiatus
AACTATTCGTGTAGAATTTACATATATATCATTTTCAGTGTTGCTTTAGTGAGCAAACTACGAAGTGATGTTTAATGTCTTTTTTGATTGCCGGTCCTTAACAGAAATGCATTTTCATATTGATTTCCACGTTTTAATAAGTAATTAATCTTTGCAAAATACCTTATAATTTACATATTACCGTTACCTGACTACTGCCTTTGCACATTACATTATAATATATTTTAATAAATTTTCTAATTGTCTATTTATTGTACAGAGCCTTGTGGTGATTTTTCATAGGAACTACGCTTTAAAAATGATTAAAATGTAATTATTATTAGCGGTACACGTTTTTGAAGGATGATATCATCAAAGGGGAAGTTTAATTAACAATTGCCCGGAACACCGTACATTCGATACATTCGGAAAAGTTTCCCCCGATAATATCTACGGTGAATTTTAATACGCGAGGGATGATAATTGCAAAGCCTTAGAAGGGATGCGAGCTTCTGAAGTCAGGTACTCCAAAACAAGGAGCTAATAACCCCTTTAAGGTATTCCTTTATTAACCCATTTTCCAAATAATTCAATAAGGCCTTAATGAAAACGGAGCGTCTAGTCTGGGAAATAATCAATTTCTTCAAAGGGTTTAACAAGGTGAAGCCTTTTTAATGCCAAGATAATATAAGAAACGAAAATAATCGATTCGTGGTGAACAAATAATATGTTTGCACGTTCAAACGAATGAATGTATTAATAATCCCAGGTAGTGACATTTCGAGTATAAAAGATTCGTTATTTTATACTCAACGATTCAAATGAATCATAATTATCCGACTGCGTTTGCGTAATGCGAAATGAATTTTTGATTCGTGCAAATGAAAATAAAAATTATTTGTTTCGGCAATCTTCGTTGGGGGTGGGAGGAGGGAGACTTTTTTTTCTAATTTCGGTGTATATTTGTTACTTATCCGGTTAAATAATAAAAATAAACGATTCGCTCGCTGTGAATAAGTCATTTCGGATGGGGCCACTAAATAAACAAGAAACTGGAGGGAAACACTTTTTTAGAGGCGGTCGATAGTCAATTAAATAAGTTAAGATAATCAAATCAAATTAATGAATCGAACCAAATGAGCTAACCGAATAAAAAAATTAATCGAATGAAAAGAGCTAAACTAACTGTGACTTTGTACTTTTATAATAATAATATGCTTTACTTACTTACTGTTCTTATAATTATGCTTTGTACTTGGAAATTATTACTAAAGTCACATACATGTAAAACCTTTAAATAGAAACTAATAAAAGAATAATAAAAAATTAATAAAAAAATCGAATCATGAGTTAATCAATTCAAAAGAATCGATTCATCTATGGTATAAAGATCGATTCCATTACAGGAATCGAACTTTATACCACTATTCCGACTCTCCCATGAACACTAACCCTTCCGCAGTAACAGTAACAGATAACCCCCATTCGCAGGACTCGCAAATAAATTATGAGTGAAATCTATTTCGTGACTCCGGTAATAAATTATGCCATGATTCGCAGGAGCCAAACGGGAGGTAAAAAATGTTTCACACCCTCTGGCAAGTTAAGGGATGACTGGGTTTTGCCTTTGACGGTGTTACGTGCGACCAACGCTTTATCGACCTAAAAGGGTACATTCCTCCACTCCGCACAGGTAAGTTATTTCTAAAGATTTGGTTTATTTGATTTGCTTAAAAGGCTCCACATACATTCCCGGTCGAAATGATTGTCATTTTTTATCCCCTGTTTAACTTCCAAAAGGTGTTTCGCACAGCGAGTTTGTTTCGGTACTGCAAACAAAATTGTACATCCGAATGATTCATTGGGGGAATTTAACGAAATGGGTGAATTCGTTCCACTTTTCAGTATTATTATCGAGAAGGGAGGTGAAATTATCAACAATCGGTACTTGAATGTTATACGAATAGCAGCGCGACGATTACGCGAGCTGTGAATGGCAACACGATATAAACATAAAACAAGGCCATAGAAATTCATTTGAACGATAACTTTATTTTATTCGATCACCGGATAGGAGTCCGAACTGTTCGAAGCCAGTGGGACAATGGCATCCCTAAAATGGCGAATGTAGCGAAGCTGAAACAAGTAGGAAGGGAAAAGAGATGAGAGAGGAAGGATGAGAAATAGGTTCATATGTCACTGAACAGTCAGTGGCTTAGACCAGTCAGTGGCTGAGTTGGCATCTTAGAGTAATATTGTTACTCTAAGGTTGGCATCACGTCTAGGTCCCATCCAGGCGTTGTGAGTCAAAGTCCTCCAACACGACACAAGCAACATCGTCCGCTTACTGAGAAGGACATTTTCAAATATTGTCAGGTTATTCTCTTATTCTGCTGTTATTTGTACCTACTTTATATTTGATCATTTACACCCTTAGCTTCTAAATTGTTATATTATAATATCTAAAAAGGTTCATCTAAGTGAGTCTGCTACTCGTGAATATTTTAAATTGTGGTTAATAATTGTGCTTAAAACCATACTTGCATGTATGTATGTATGTATGGTTTTAATTTGCATGCATGTAATATTTAAATGTTATTTTCTAATTATATTATGTTAGGTTATTTTGTGTGGATTTTTTTGCTCTTTTGATATTTGTACTTTACATTTGATTATTTATACCCCTAGTTTATTCTAAATTGTTATATAGTATTCTAAGTTGTGCATGTAAGTGAGTCTGCTGCTCCTGAATATTTTACGTCATAGTTTTAATTAACTACTCGTATGTAGTATATCTGTTTTAAAATTATATTAGGTTAGTTAGTGTAAAGCGCACTTGAGGTGAACAATAAAAAAATATCACGGCTAAAGTCGCTGTTAGATTTTCATTGATTTATTATAATGAAGTATTGTAATAAAAACATATACTGTGGCAAATACTACTAAATAATAATCCAAATTTGTTAAAAATGTACGTCATTTACATCAATTTATTTATCAAGTTAGTGTAAAGCGCACTTGAGGTGAACCTTCACAAAACTGCGCTATGGAAATTAACTCTTTTTATTATTATCAATATTCAATAATCATGGATGATCGAGGTAACAACCAGTCCTTGTTCTACCGGTATTTTAATGGAAGATGCTCTGAGGAACTAGCGTTATTGATCCCTTCGGCACTGGTGCATAGTCGGGAAACACGCCTCCATAATCGAGGGGCAAGGCTCTCGCCTACAAATCAGAAAGTCGCGGGTTCAAATTCCGGCATGCGCAAATAAATTTTATTAATTAATTTGTGCTGTTTCGCAATTAATTCAATTAAAAATCAGTATCGCCCTAGAGAAAGACCACCATTCATAATTAAAACGTAGCTTGAAATGGCTTTTAGCCGTGTTCGGAGACCAGATTTCAGCCTCACAACATTCTCCAATTGGGAATGCCATAGTCTCACTGGCTCCAGATGGTTGGGAGCATTTGGGACTCCTGTGCGGTATTCATATAAAATAATAAAAAAAAGCGCGCCCAACATTTGCACACGGTTGACATTTATCACATGAGAAAGGGGCTCTTCTACGACTCGTTTTTATGTTCCAAAGCTCGGCTGTGGAATGACGTGTTTCCTCCGTCCTACAACATGGGTCTCGTCAAGACCCAAGTTCACTCTTTTCTATCCTCTAAAAGATCCTCCACACAGCATTCCCAAAGATGATATAGGCCCCGAAGGAAATTATTTCCCTCAGGGTCACCTGTGTGGAGTTACTGTAAAAAAAAATTATAATAATAATAAAATTAAAATAAATAAATAAAAATAAACCCAAATAACCAAAATATTTGTGCATCAAGTCGTTATTAATTTGGTGCTCTTTAATAACATTGTTAAATATGGGAACTGCCAGTTTTTATTACCGAAGTCCGAAATAGTTAGAATGGTAATAAGAGAATAAATTCAATGACGAATGTCGTTAGACATGAAGTAACATTGGCGACTCGGGCACAATAGACAAAGATTTATTCGACAATCATTCTAATGGCCACGTCAAATTCCATTCAAACCCAGCCATAGGCGGACCGGGCAAAAACTCCACAAATGGCGGGACATTAGGCACAGTTCGAACAAAGATCTGTCTCCATCGGTTACCACTTCATTACGTTCGGCGAGGATGGCCACACTTCAATTAGGACTACGCTAAAAATAATATTGTTATTCCGTAAATATCTTGAAAAATATACAGATAAAATAAAATATACAGAAAAATATACAGATAAAATAAAATATACAGATAAAATAGTTCACGATGGAAATGACGAAACAAGCAAAAAATTGCGTTGATCTAGAAATTTAAAGCAGAAAAAGCTGTACAAATTTCACGACTCCAGAACTAACCGTTTGAGAGTTTGAATTTATTAGCGGCTACTGGTTAACTCTTAACATGTTTTGCGAGTATGGCTACATTTCAATTAAAATCACGCTAGCAATAATACATAACATAACATATTATAGATCTGTCAATATACATTTCAACTGTCATATAAAAAGCATGTTTAATTGAGAAGATAACATTTCTGGAATACTTAAATTCTGTTGTCACATGAACAATATATTAAATTCAATTATTAATATTCACATGCGTATACTTATTTAAAATATTAAAATAAAACCGATTTTATCGGGTCCATGGTTGCCCTATTTTGACAAGAAAATAAGAGAAAAACAAATTTAAGAAAAAAATCGTGTACTCAATGAACATAATCTATTTGATTAGAAGAAACATAAAACAGTTAAAAATCGACATAATAAATAATACACTAATTTAATATGCCAATACGTGTTTATTATTTTTAACTAAAGCCGAATGAATGTGCTGTTCCATTTTTGTCCCCAGTATTTTTCGTCTTTTCATATAAATTTAACCTTTTAGGCATCCGGTGACCTCTGAGGTCTAAATGAAGTATACCATATTGTTGTTATTGAAAAACTACACTACATTGACTTTAATTCAAACCCTATCTCATTCCAGTGATGAGATATATACCGGGATATTCCAGCGTTTTTCCATGTTTAACTTTACTGAAATTCTCCCGGCACTGTCGAGTCGCGTTCTTTTATCTTTGAAACTCACTTTTAAAACACATCGCCCTTGGTATGGAGGAAACCTCTGACCATTGATGACAACTGTTGGCAATTAGAAAAAAAACCACCCTCGTTTCATTTTGTGAGCAATTATTAACTGCTCGTTTAGCACCAGCAACTCTATAGGGATCCTTTTCATCCTTACTTAAACTGTATTTTGAATGTAAATTTGAAAAATAAATATCGCTTTTTGAGAATTATTTAATTCGTAAAAACAGATTTTTTTTAAATTTATTTATTTATTAATATCTATATATTATACAGTACCATTTTACATAACATGCTTTTTAAGTATAATAAAGGTGCTCTGTATGGTGTTTTATGATGTGGGGTGTAAGGTAGGTTTAAAGAGGTGATACTGTGAATAGTGTTTTATGTGTCGTGACCACCTCACTCGAAGAACCTGTGCTAAGGTGTTCACGTGGATGTGTTAAATGTGGTACGTGTATCGATTAGTTTTGTTTTAATGTTGTATTATATAATGTGAATTAGGGATAAAATTTGAAGAGAAATACATTTATTTGTTTTTGTTTTGGTTACAGTAATCAAAAATCAATTAAGAGATAGTGATTTAGACAAATCCTTTAAGGAATGTTCATAATAATATGATATCGGTGTAATTAAAGTGCAATATAATATCCATAATTAATTCTGAAAACACGTTTTTTTGGAAGAAACAAACAGCTATTAATTTATTTTTTTAGTAAAAATTTATGTTAGATAATTAATTACATTAATACAAATGAAGTTTAACAAAGGGTAAGCCAACAAAGTTTCTTGTGCTAACAGTAGTTAAATACAGATGTTTTATTTATGAAGCTAACAAGATGGAGAAATAAACTTAATAAGGAAGGGGGGAAAGGAAGAGGAAGATAGGATCGGGACAGGAGATGTTATCGATACATTTTATACCTGTGCATCAATTTGTGGTCGTACGTATTACTTCGTTCGATATTTTGAAACGGCATTGTGAAGACTGTCGATATTTTGAAATAGTGCGTTATAACTGGAGAATTTATCTCAAGGTTGGTCCTGCATGCGGGCAAGTGAAAAAAATCGGTTTGTTGGGCTGGTCTTGACGGTATGTGAATGTTTATAAAGTTATGTAATAACACAAAACTGGTTAATAGTATTTTTTAAATTTATTCAATTGCCTTTCAGCCAACAAGCTTTTTGTGTGATTTTCCAAATCCCTTACCGAAATGAGCGTTCTTGAGAAAATACCAAAATTAAAAAAATATATTTAGCATTGAACCCTTCTGTAGTGTGTATGGTAGATAGACGCGTGCAAGCGAGATAGAAAGCTAGCAGTGATCTATAAAAGTGCGTGCATGGGTTGTTTCGTTCTCTTTGTTCTTCGACTCCCTTTATTAAAAAAAAATAATCGCAGATGACGTGGCATGGCTTGTACTCAGGACGAAGTAGAACGACTACCGAGTAAAATTTTATAGGCAATTTCAAAGGGAAGACATCCAGTCGGATTTCTTCCAAAGACAAATTCAGAGGCTGTGCGAGGAGACTAGGCTCGCAATGAAATCATCGAATAAGCGCAAGATAGTAACCCAATTACTGAAGATTCTGTTGTTAACCTTGATATTACAACTAACATGGGAAAATCCTAGAATAAACGCATTATCGATCAGTATTCACCAACCTTTTATTACATAAATAATATAAAATCATCTTTACAATAAAAACAACTAACACCAACTAATGATTTTTTAAACCAGATTGATATATAAAGTAATATTATGAATAAATTCAAAATTACCATTTAAGACAAGTTTTGTAAAATCATGCTATAACAATACTGAAAAATATAATCTAAGTAAAATCACGGTTTGTTACCTCTGATACCCAAAATCGTCTATAACCGATAGTTTAAGAATTAAATGTACCAGTCTGAAGATAGCCGTCACAGGCTGAAACCGGTCACGGTCAAAAATAAAAGTGGAATAGACTTTAAAAAAGTGTATTTTATTTAATCATGTATGCGCTTACGCAAATAAAAAAAAATAAAAAAATAAGTCTCAAGAAAAGTTGAAAAGAAAAATAGTACTATAGTCAGTTAAATACGAGGAAACACATTATAAATGTGAAAACCTCACAGAATCCAGAATTTTAATTGTTTTCTAACTAAATCGGTTTTTACAAAAACCGTCCAAATTGAAAAGGGGTGGGAGTAAATAAAATCATATAAATAAGTCGTCACAATGTGGATTAACCACAGTTTTAAAATGGCCTTAAACGCCGAAACAGCTGTCACAATAACAAAAACTAAAAATACTCGCAGAACTTAATAATAACATTATTAAATTTGATTCACATTGAATTAAAAAATAAATAATATTAAATGGAGTTCTACGAATTAAACAAAAACAAAAACAATGAATAAGTACTATAGAACTCGGGCCTAAAATTATTATCAATGTGAGTGAGTCACGTCAATACTAAGTGAGCAATGGCATTCATCTCGTTGAGTCTCCAACTTCAAGCGTTTAATAAAACAATGTCCGGTATAATTTTCTTATCTCTATTATTTACAAAACTTACATGGAAAAGAATTCCTTAGATAATGTCGGTGGTTGTAGTCTTAGAAGATGTAAATATGTATAGCATGACATGCTTATCAATAAAATGTGAAACAATGGACAGGACCTACTTTGTGAATTAAATTATCCTACCCACATTATAATTACCTACTCCTTTAAAATATATCGCACTCCCGCAATTCCACTGCCATAAGACAAGATGCCACACCTCAAATTGATGTAGATACTGCAATAAACTAGCTTAAGATTAAGCGACATGTAATACGCGTTCAAACATGGGGCTAATTTAAATATTTTATAAAATAACGCTTTTAGCGGGAAATGCTTTTAAATATTGAAATGAATTGTTTGTTGGCGGGTGTACACACGGTATATGAAATGGAATAAATTCAAGTCATTAAAAAAACGTATAAAAATATAATATACTAGCTGAAGTACCCGGCGTTGTCCGGGGTCATCTACGGTTTGGAATAAAATTTTGATGATCTGTTAACCCTACCGCAACCCCTAACCAGTAATGTTCCTCTTATTTAGAACGTCGAGTGGATTAAATTTCATTAAGAAATGACAACATTCTGCTTTAAGTGGTATTCAAATGCATTCTATATATTCCTGATGAAGGAAGCATCGCTTTCGAAACATGTTGATATGTATATATTAATAAAGTGGTTAATACAAATAAATTTTTAATTCATTTATTGATAATGACGCCACAAAGTGAATACCAATCTTTTGAAGAAATTATAATTTATTGTGAGTTATTTCCTGTTTAAATAACTGAGTCCTGTGGCAGTTAAGCAAACCTCAAACACAAAGAGAGTGCGAACAAAAATACTATATTTTATAAGAAAAAAAAACTTTTAGCACGTAATGCTTTTAAATTAAGATGAATTGTTTGTTGGCGGGTGTACATACGGAATATGCAATAGAATAATTGTAACACTTATAAAAAAAAACTCAAATTTAATGCAGTCTTTAAGCGTGGAACACTGAACCATATTAATTCCTAATATAATGTTATTCAATCCAATGCAATGTTAACAATTCCGTTCGATTTAATTTAAACTGAAAACGTTGGGCACAAACCGCAGTGAGATGATATTTTAATAAAGGTTTGCTAAAGTACTACAATATGCAAGAATGAATTTAAAAAGGTATACTGACATTAGAGCAGTACTCATTAAGCGTAAATTCTACGGCCAGTTGGCAAACGACATCAATCAGGCCAACAGAGGGCTGTCGATACCAAAGTGTTCCAGTGTTCCTCACTTAGCTGCTTACAGTGCTTGGTCTGACCGGGCAACGACAAATCTCAACACGGACAAAAGAAACACACAATAATGCTCATGATAACAATTGATGACCGTGACATTTTCATGGCTTGGTCATTAAACGGGGGTTTGTTGTGGCAAATCTCCTGCAACTAGGCATCCAAGACATCATCTGGCTCTGTTGGAAAGGGACTTACAATCCCACCATGAAAAAATCCTTCTCAATTGGTCAAACTTGGCCACGCTATGAATTTGTTGGAGTAATTCTGAACTGTGTGAAGCGATCAAGACGTATGGGCTGATAACTCCGTTGTAACCTCTCTTTTTGTTGAATACGTCATTTATGAGAAAGACAGAGAGAGAGGGAGGGTTCTCAGTGCCAATACCATACACGTACTGTCTTAATGTACTAACGTAACAATAATAAATTAAAATCTTCATACATTTAACCAAAGCATGCTCAGCTGTATACCTAAATATATACAAAGGAATGTTAGTATGAAGTGAGCGACGTTTTATAATCAGCGCAATTGTTTCAATAAATTAATGACAATGACTATTAGTTTTTACAGAATACAAATACATATCTACGTGGTCTACAAACTAAAGGGAAAATAAGCTGTATTTTGTAAGACTAATGTAAGCTAATAAGAATATGAAATAATATTAAAAAAATATTTATGTACAAAAATTTGTGAACTTTGTAAACATTTTATACTTTGTAAACTTTGTAAATTTTGCCTGCTCTCAACACAGGTTCTCCTAGTGAGACAGGCACAGTACCATAACCCTTTTATAACATTACGATTGTATAGATGAACGAATAAATAAATAAATAGTGATTTTTATAAACAATAATTATTAGCCTGAAAACACTCATTCAGTTCAGGGCACGCCTGAGCAAGATGGGTCGTCGCTGATTGAATAATACCTTTAATATCTGGCTGTCGGCTTATCGCAAAACTTAAAAATTAAAAATTAACTTGGCGGGTTTGCGATAAGCCGACGTAGCTCAATGGCAGAGCATCTGACCGGATATTAGAAGGGTGTGGGTTCGAGTCCTGCCGGCGACATTTATCTTTTTTTTTTCAATTTGGATGAGTGTTTTCAGGCTAATACTTATTGTTTATAAAAATAATTGTTACCCTTTGCGCTATGCACAAAAATCTTGTCTTAAAAACTTTAGTTTATCAATTAATAAATATTTGACAAGTCAAACATTTTTCACCAATAAAATGAAGACATAATTTGTCTCGACGCCACCTAGTGAGGGATTTAGCCGTTACAAGCCTTCCTCATACAAATAAAGTTGGTTGTTTACAGGTAAAATATAATAAAAACCGTAATTATTGAATGAAACACTAGTATATATTGATTAACTTGGCGGGTTTGCGATAAGCCAACGTAGCTCAATGGTAGAGCATCTGACCGGATATTAGAAGGGTGTGGGTTCGAGTCCTGCCGGCGACATTTATCTTTGCTCGGAAGGTTTTTCAATTTGGATGAGTGTTTTCAGGCTAATAATTATTGTTTATAAAAATAATTGTTACCCTTTGCGCTATGCACAAAAATCTGGTCTTAAAAACTTTAGTTTATCAATTAATAAATAAATAGTGGTTTAAAAAAATATTTTTCGTTGTATTTTAAGGGCCTCCGTGGTTGAGTGGTTACGATACTCGGTTACGAATCCGGAGGTCGCGGGTTCAAATATCGGCGTGCGCAAGTAAATTTTATTTGTTTAATTTGTGTTATTTCACAATTTATTCATTTAAACTAAAATATTATAAATTTTCCGGCACGTTCCAGAGTGGTAGATATAGTGGTAGATAGATTTCAGTATCGCTTTGATGAAAAACCACCATTCGGAATCGATCCGCTGCTCGAAATGGCTTTAGCCGTGTTTGGTAACCAGAAGTGAATAGCCCCACCTTCCTTCTTCCTCATCTCCTTCACTTCCTCAATACCTTCAGCCTCACAACATACCTGAATAGGGGATGCCATAGTCTCACTGGCTCCAGACGGTTGAGAGCAGCTAGGACTCTTGTGTGGTATCACATAAAAAAACATCATTTCATGACATTCAATGACAACAAAGTGATTTTGCATTTATTGACGAAATCATTATATTTATTAAATAATAATAAACACATACTTTTAACGAGTTTAATAAATTATCGTTTCAGAACCAATGGTTCCTTCTTGATACAAACTATACTTTATATTTTTTTCCTGAAGAAGGAACCATTGGTTCTGTGAAAGGTGTTGATAATTTATTATAGACAGTAGTTAAAACTAAATGTTTATTATTATTTATTAAATATGGTGCACAAAGTTCTTTTATTATTACGCAAGAAATAACTTTAAACCTTACTACCCGACTTTCAACACCCTTTCGTTTTATTGAACAGCCGTATAAAATGGCATATTTCTTTCTTCAGTCAAACGGATATTTTAAAGCTGCATAGCTCAAGGTGGAAATGATATTGCATTGGACTATTGGAGAGTTATGAAGAGATTTGATGAATTAATAAAGCGCTGAGTTTCATCCTTTTTGAACCAACGTTTCGGACAGCCTTGACCACCATCAAGCCAGAACTGATCAATTTCATCCGCAAAACTAACACCCTAAAAGCTAACATACATTGTATTATTAATTACAGTACCATATTCTTTATCTGGGGTCAAAGACAGTCACCGTAAAAATATTAAATCAATGCATCGTTTATTGATCGACACAGTTTGAAATATACAAGTCCTGATCGACAGACATAGGTTTATCGTCGATTAAAATGACATATTAAAAACTGAATACTTATTTCGTTATTCTGTTCCATGGACGATAAGATATTCCACAGCACGATCTCGTCAGGATACATTGACCTCTCTGACCGGAGCATTAATACACACGACTTGATACAGTCTTGGACCCTACGCATATCCCCTCTTATATTAGCATCCGATGGAAGTATAGATGCTCAATTACAGATCACTCTTGTACAGACAAATGTATTTCGACCTGAAAAACATTTGACGACTAGTTCGAAGTTTTATAAATTAAATTAAACATTAACAACCGGGGAAAAATAAGCTTAAGGCAAAATTAAGCACATTCCTTTATGGTGGAGGTCATAGTGGGATGCTGGGGTTATTCAGCCAGCAAGTACCTAACTTATAATAAATAAATTTCTTCTTAACTAACTAACTATACACTTGTTGCTTCATTTATTTATTTATTTGTTTTCATAGTCTCCATAAAACAATTGCACACTAATATATTACAGAGATTAAGATACATTTCAATAAATAAGAAAAGTATTGGAAATAACAAACAGTACAAAGTAATTAAACATTTGTACAATAATGATTTTAAGAAATAATTAATAAAAGTGAAAGGTTAATAGGTAGAGTATAAAAAATCATTGGGGGGAAGATTTTATGATTATATTGTGACATTAGTCAAAAGGTAGTCGCAAAATTGTTTGCAAGTTGTATTGAAAATATCAACAGTCAATGCAGCATCGTTGAGCAGTTGAGTCGCTCTGCTGATTGGCGTATTCTGGTAAATAGAAGTTCTCGCTTTCGGAGCGTAAAATAGTGCATGGGATCTCCCACGAGTATATTATTAGGTACGTATAAGTTTACGTCTTTCAACATAGGTAGATTACATATGGTTCCAGAGATTAACTTAATTTACTCTCATTCACATTCATATATCGTCTCATACATTATCTTCTATTATTATGACTTCTGAGATGTTTGATTCACTTTATCGTGCCATGCCTTCCTAGGGCGTCTCGGGCTTCTTCTTCCATTCACATTCGCATCATATATTCTCCTTACACATTTCTTCCTTTCTGTTATTACGGCTCTCGACGTGACCCAGTATCAAGGTATTAGTCAATTTAAATAATGACATCTCGACACATTACCAATTATATTCTCGAGGCATCGTCAATCTAACCAAATTCATACCGGTTAAAACGAACAAGCTCTCACATCTTTAAGCACAGTTGTTTATGCAATTAATCAAAACACATTTTTTTTCCCTTTTAGCATACAGGAGGGCAATACAGTGTCACATAACAAAATAAATTTGAAGCCAATTCATTGAGACACATCTTATAATATACTAAATATAACTCATTAAACACAATGTTCCAATAACAATCATAAATGACACAAGCACTTGGTAATAAATATCTGAACATAGAATTATACGTATTTTGATGCCAGATTAATGTGACTCTTACCAGTATTACCACCCAATATATAAATGTTTATAAACATATTAACGTTATGATATTTCCTTGCAGAATTAGTTGAAAATCATTAGGAGTGGGAATATTATAAAAAAATTACATAATAACGGTGATTTATCACAAAAACGGCGCTGTACAAAGTACCCAATCATTATTATGAATTGTTTCTAATATTAAAGTGTACAAATAAATAAAAATCAGCAAGCAAACAAACGCAACCGCACTGTACTGTAGTGGGAAGAAATCTAGGGTTTGGTCACAAGTACAACTCACATAGAAAGAAAGATTTATTATGTTTATTGAGAAAGAATCCATATTATGTGCTCAGAGAGAAATGGAAAGCATAAAAGAAACAAGACAAATGAAAACAAATAAGAGAAACACAAAAGGAATCGAAAGCATGTTTTGAAAACTTATTTTACTTTGGGTCCTTACATATCTAACCTACATCCCCCGATCTAGAGATTGCAATCCAGAAAATCCGGATTTCGGTTGATTTGCAGTGGAATTAGAATCCGGATTTTCGAATACGAAACCGTGATTATCTGGATTAGAAAAAAATATATTTGCAACGCAATGACCTGTTAAAAAAATTAAGGAGTCTAACAGGCCAATAGGCATTTTAAGTGCTTAGAAAGAAATGGAAAGCACAAAAGAAACAAATAAGAGAAACAGAAAAATAATGTAAGCATGTTTCGAAAATTTATTTTACTTTAGGTCCTTACATATCTTACCTACATCCCCCGATCTAGAGATTGCAATCCAGAAAATCCGGATTTTCGGTTAATTTACAGTGGATTTAGAATCCAGATTTTCAAATACGAAATCGGGATTATCCTAATTTGAAAAAAATAAAAATATTTACAAGGCAATATGCTATAAAAAAATGAACGCATCTAACTGGCATGCAATACTTAATAATGTACACATTTCTAAAAGTTTTAAATTTGTAATATTATAATAATAATAATAAATGGTCAATTTTTATATAGCGCCGTTTACTGATTAATATCACCTAAGGGGAGCTTGATATGTTGTTAAAGTTTGTAGCCCCTTTTAAAGGGATATTTTTTAGATTTTTCTTAAAGGCAATAAATTGCTTTCTGACGTTAAACCAAATGGAAGGTCATTCCAAGAATGTAAATCCAGCAATAGGTAATAAGGTTACTAACCCAATAACCAATTGTTCACATCATGCACAAACAACAATTAATACAAATAAATCCGCTTATCATTACAAAAAAATATTTCTAAAAATTGTGCATCACAATGACTAAATACCATAACTTCAAAAGCAAACATCTACAAGTCTGAAGTTGTCCCTAATTGGTTGAAATTGGTCTAGTTTGATAAATAAACAAGAAGAATAAGATTTTAATTGTTTTTATAATAGTCATTGCCTATTCTTATTATTTAACCGGGAAAAAAATGTAAGAAAGAGAAACAATATGAATAAGGAATAGAAAAAAAACATCATTATGTCTGAATCAAAAAAAATAAATTATAAGTAATATATTGTTTTTTAAAATCGGAATATCTCGATTTTGAGTTTTAAGAAATTCAAAAATCCGGATATCTAGATTTTGAGTTTTAAGAAATCCAAAAATCCGGATATCTAGATTTTGAGTTTTAATAAATCCAAAAATCCGGATGTTCTGAAACGGCTCCGTATTTGCAATCCCTACCCCGATCCAACGCAATATAATGTATCTAGAATCTACCCATACAATATGGGAAGAGGTATATCGGGGCCCAACTCAGAAAGATTGCCTCATTTCCTACCGTTTCAATTTCTCTCCAAAAGCCATTTCTCGAAGATCGGTCGGATTGTATGCCTTCAATTTGGCATACAAAAAAAAAACAATGATAAAAACGTATTTAATTTTCTCGTGAAAAAAAACGAAAATCTATTACGTCCTGACGCTAAATGTTAAAATCGCGCATTTCGGGATCGCTGGGCTGCGGCTGGCGAGAGTGTTGTTGTATTTTACTTCAACAACCTACATAACAGGGTATTTACATAATAAAAGGATACCGTTAAAAATGTGTGGAAGATTTAAAGTAAATATTTCTGGTTCCGATCATCACACTAAAAATGTGTAATTTTAATATTTTCATTCAGAAATATTGATTTTAAAAACGACCCAAAACAGCACATTCCGAAATGGTTCAAACTGGCTACAACGTAATTATGACGTAGATAACGCCACTGACTGGTCAGACGACGTCAACAACACCACATTCACGAACATGTCGTTTTGGCGGCATATCAAAAATAAATAAATAAATTAAATTGTTATTGAAAATTTATTCGTAAACGTAAAAATAAAATAAAAGTGTCGTAATCGTATTTCTTTTTCTTAATTTTAATTTTCAATGAAAAAAAAGTGAAAACACCCTATTCGTCGCCAAACAACACACGCAATCATAATCTCATATTCACCAACTATTAGAGAGAAAAAGAACTATTTTTTTGCCGGATTCTTATACATTCTATTACATGTTTTGCTAATGGGGTTATAATTAAGCCCTTTTTACCCCATTAGCGAAAAATGCGTAAAAATCAGACAAAAAAAGTTTTTTAGCACTCTTGGAAAGTTGCTAAATATGAAATACCCCTGTTTGTGTTGGGCGACGTATTGTTCCAAGGAACTCGGTTAAGGTTGATCATTTTTGCTGACGGTTGCTGCTTCCATACGCTTTTAAAATAGTATGCACAGACTGTGTACTCGCACGAGGGGCCGCATATCGAATCTCTCGGCTACAGAAAGGTGGGAAAGACATCACGTTCTATATACAGAAAACTTTCTGTTTTTGCTAACCATATGAGAAGAAAACAAGGGTAGGTACCGATTTTGATTCAATCTAACTAAATAACAAAAATCCATTGTCTAAAAAAATCCAAATGGTGAACTAAATAAACAATAATATTACAGAATAATAGACCACGCATAACTGGAGCATTTGGTTCATTAGAACAGGCAATCTGCCTAGCTGGGAACTAATATCGACTCGACAAAACATAATAGCACTTATAAATATTTAAATTATTTGCAGTTGTTTAAATATTTTTAGGGGCTATTTCACCGCATCTCAATAAGTTATCAATAGGTGCTATTTGTGGAATAGATTTTTTTGCGTTTCACATACTCTCAATAACGCTTTATGCCATAAAAAGTCTGACATAACTTAACTCGACAAATATCGGCTGGTTATCAGATTTAAAGATGGCGTGAAGCGTCAAAACATTCTGACAGTTTCTGGTGAAGTGAGCTGATTATTGAGTTTATTGTGATTGATGATTTTGCTTTAATTGAAGATGCAGAGTAATGCGAAGCGAAGACTACGAGTCCTAGGAGCTCATGTTAATTTTTTGGAGGTATTGGACAACATTGACTTCAGATCGCGATTTCCGTAAATATAATCCACGGCCAAATCAAAAACAAAATCTATCCGAGGACTACCCAATATGTATCCTCTGCATATTTACCATAATTTTATTTTACGCCCTCAAAACATATCACGGAATAATTGTACTTACTAGCATCATATTCATCTTTCAATTTGGGAGGCGAGTATGGGTCACACCACTAACCATGTAATTTTTGCAGGAGCATGTTTGACGTTTGTGATTCCGTAGAAACAATAGACAGGGGTTGCAGCAGACGGGATAATGGTTCGAAAATACCGATCTTGGCCAGCTGGCTCATCAACAACTATTTGGGACCATATTATTTGTGCTAAAACGGTCGGCGTTTTATCGGCCTGTTATTAATATGATTAAAGATATTCAACGAACAGTTAAAGATGAGTTTATTGAGAAATAGTGAAATCTTACACAATAGTATGTACTTTCCATTATATAATTTGTTATACGTAATGTAATAAATTATTAATAAATATTAATTGATAAACTAAAGTTCTTAAAAACTTAAGACAAGATTTTTGTGCATAGCGCAAAGGTTAACAATTATTTTTATAAACAATAATTATTAGCCTGAAACACTCATCCAAATTGAAATTTAAATTTAAATTCATCCAGGTTTTTTTTTTTTTCAATTTGGATGAGTGTTTCAGGCTAATAATTATTGTTTATAAAAATGATTAATAAATAACTTGCACACTGAAAAAATTGGTAACAGCGTTAATAGCTACCTACGAATGAGGAGGTCAACGGATTAAAAATATTGAATCATTGTACTTATCAATTTACTGTGAATAGACTAAAAATATTTATCACGTAATAATAAACAGACAAATGGACGGTTAGAAGAAATGGGACGATCATTAGGAGCGATAAAATTGTTTACACAAAGAGGGCCGTCCGATTATGGTCAAATACAAATATATCTTTGGAGTCATGACTCTTCGTCACACGACTTCCCGGGCAGAGTACCATCCACCACCACCATGTCCAGAGCCAGGGACCACGTTTGATCGTGACCGGGGATTGAGTCGTGACATCAGATTTAAGAAATAAAAGAGATGCGAGCAACGACGAATATTTGTTTAAAAATGTAGAGGTAATAGGCAATATTATTAGGCAAGGATTGATGTTTACCATACAATTATAATTAAAAAAAATATTGGGTAATGCTTTAACGCCATTTGGTGAAATTACCACTCAAAGGCGATGTGTAAAGATAGTTAGCAATTAGAATTAAGATTACATTAAAAATACTTGGCTATTCGCGTGGATTAAACGAACGAAACGTGGATTACATATCCATAGATGTGGCAGGCTCAGAAGTATGAGAAAGGCAATGTAGAATCTATTAAAAATAAAAGACAGAAGATACAATATTCCGCGAGATTGCTAAAAAAATACACGTATTTTAATATTACAGAATTTAGATACAGTGAACTTGATAAAACGATATGTTTTAACTGCATTAGGTGTAGCGACGATAATCTTAAAAATAAATTGCGTTCAGACGAAGTGTAATTTTAAAATTCACACATTAATACGTCACACCAAGTGGTTCGCTGCGTTTGGTGACTTAGCAGGGGTTCCCGGGTTCATGGGGTGAGGTTTGTCCAGATCTTGGCGGTGGATACGGAAACTCACCAACTGCGCGGTGGTCAGATGGGGAGAGGCCGGTTGAGGGAGATCCTTTAACCACTCCAGCCGGACTCTCTCGACCCCAACGCCTTGCACTGCAGTGGGAGGGATGGATTCACACGTCCGTCACTCCTGGTCACAGTGACCCCAGATTCCTGCCGCTCACACCTTTTTTCTTCCCAGAACTTCATCTCTTTCCTTTCCTTAAAAAAACCCTCCACACAGCAGCCCCAAAGATGACATTATGCGTGTGGTAGTTAAAAAAAAACAGTAACGATTTATAATCTAGCAAATGAATGACGGAATTTTTAACTTAATTTGAGAAATATGTTGATAATTCAACGATGAGTACTTTTAGAGATATACTTAATTTTATAATCAATTTTACTGGTTATTTCGTACATATTTTTATACCGCGACTAAACGAAGTGGATGCCGGGTAAACATGGTACCGAATCAATTACACATATCCTCTCCAGTTCTTTCAGCCCTAGTCGTGACTGACTCCATTGGTTTATCTCGGGAAACTCAGCGCAGACATTTAAAGATGACATTTGATTTCACTTAAGTCGTAAAAGGTGTCAGATCTCCTCATAAGCCACCATAGGAGGCTGAGCGGACAATTAGCATGGAGAAACTGGATTATTACTCATTTCTTAATGGTTCAAGTCATAAATAAAGTATTTACAGATAATACAGAGATAATGAGATATTTTATTGAACTTCGAGTAATTAAAGTGCCTTGAGGAATATTACGATAGAAGTAATTCTTTCTGATATTAAGAACGTATGAGAAAGAGTCACAATAATATTGTGCAGAAAAATTGAACTCAATTGTTTAATAATGACGTGAACGAGGAGAATATCTCGTGGGGCGTTGTGAGTTCGATTCTTCGGCTGGCTAAGTCCTCCATCGCGCGACAAGCAACATCTTCCGCTTACTGTAATGGTAGTAGGAGATTTTCAAGTATTGCCAGGTTATTCGTAAACCGAGAATGTTTGTCTTCTTTAAAAAAAAAATTATTCCCTCGGTAAAAAGATGTAAAAAGTTGTTAATAAATTAAAGATCAGTATAATGTAAATCAATGTTAGAAGCGATAAGACGTTAATAGAGCATTGCAGTAGAAAATTTTATCCATAATTTAAATTATGACACACTTTAAGGGATTGAAGTGAGGAACCCGAGGCAGCTGCCCAGTTAGCACATGCGGTTGCAACGCCACTGCATAGAAAGCTATAGGTAGTACTAACATCGATAAGTATTAGTCTTTTAAAAGTATAATTAAAATAATAAGATGTCTGACCTGTTGATTAACGGTAAATTAAATGAGATACTATTCCCAGAACCATTTATCAATATTCGCCATCTTTTTCGCTGGAGATGAGGAACGGTAAAAAAACCATGAGTCATAATGCATAAAAAATATTCATGGTTCCTATGATGCACCTATTGTGTGAAACCTAATTAATATACGTATATGCATTATTGATTAACAACTTTTTATCCTAAGGTTTTTGTGATCTGTTTTCTAAAGCAGTAAAAACTCTCGAACGGAGAGCTCTAGCGTTTCGGAATTGTCTTTTTATTATTTCTGTTTGGTATTACTAAGTCAGCGCCACTACTTTCAGCTCGGGAAGTCATTTCAATCATACATACGTTGTCATTTAAATAAAAAAATACTTTAAGGCTCAATAAATTGATAGTCTTTATACCATCAGTGTTCAAAATTGATTATTTGCAAAAGCAAGGAATTATTTCAACGAATGTCGTACATCGTTATTAATATATTAACCTATTTAATAAAAAATAAAAATAAAACTTTTTAAACTAAAATATAGGTATATGTATGGGAATTATGATTTTATTCCTATCTTATTTTATTAGATTTTTCTTATATATTTACTAAATATCTACTTTTACCTTTTCTTTCAATATAAGTTTACATTATTTTTTAAATGTTTCTGTTTCTATTTCTAATTATGTTATGTTATTTTATTTTTATTTTACATGTAGGTCTACAACAAACTTCGACTACCATATGGCGATTCAATATGGGCATGTGCCTAGTTTGGTAGTTGAAAAAATGTAAACTCTGTACCAAATTAATAAAATGAAAAAATAAATATAATTTTTATTTATATTTTAAATTAATAATTTTTTACGGTCTCGGTCTGTTCAGTAGTTACGATCCTTGGCTACGAGTCCGGAGGTCGCGGTTTCAAATCCCAGCGTCCGCAAGTAGATTTTATCTGATTAAATTGTGTTATTTCACAATATATTCATTAAAAAAAATAATATGTAGTATATTTACGGCATTACTGGTAGATACTGTCAGCATCGCCCTGGTTAAAGACCACCCAGAATCGAAACGTTGTTTGAAATGGCTTTAGCTTTGATGACTAGATCTGAATAGACAGGAATACCCCACCTTCTTCTTCCCCTTCTCAATACCTGCAGTCTCACAATATACCCCAATTGGGGATGCCATAGTCTCCCATAGGCTCCAGACCGTTGGGAGCAGCAGTCCTTTGTGTGGTATGACATTAATAAATAAATAAAAATAAGAGAAGACCCCATCGTGTTTGTTCCATTGTTTCAAAAGAAAAAACAGTGGTGAATAATAATAATAATTTTTATCTAATTATGTATAAAGAAAAACACACTTACCTGGCAGGTCGCTTCGGGTGAACACAGTTTTATTAGAAAATTTGGAAACTAGGGCGAAGCCGGTTAGTAACTACTAGTAAGCCATATAAAAGCTTTTCATTATTAAATAACCGTTACGTAATGAAGATTTCTTGCGGACGGAATATTCGAGGGTCGAATGGAAAACAAAATAAATCCTAATTTAATCTTCAGAAAGCTTACTGCGAGTTAAAGTTGGTAAGTTCAGAAATGGTAAAAGTTACAAGAGCCTTCGTGTGGATAGTCTAGTTTTTGAAGAATATGATTTTGGACTTAGCCGAGGACAGAATGTGCATTTCGTGACGACTTGAGGCAACAATAGACAGTGAAGGGAAATCAATACCTAATCTGAATACAATGTGCTGTATATTGCACATTATGTATTTTATATTATGTTCTGTTCTGTTTACTGTTCTCCGGTAGTTTAGATTCTATTCTGGAGTTTTAGGCTTTTGGGATCGTATAGGCAAATAAATAATGCGAAAAGTTCGAAGAAAGGAAAATATCACGCGAAAACGTTGATACTGATGTGGAAACCATTAGAAATACATCGATATGGGAAGAAAACTTTGAGCAAACGTTTGGACATTATTCAATTTCGAAATACCTACGCAAAATACTTCACCTACAAATCCTCTGTCTGAACCTTTTCGCAACCCGCGATGTCTTTGCAATGTAAGTTTTATCTGTTTTCGTTTAAAGGTATTTTATTTATTTTCAAGTCTTTGTAAGGTGAAAATTTCACAAAAATGGTACTATAAAAAAAGACTATAAGCAGGTATTGTAATATTTTATTTTAATTAGGAATTTATTTGGACCGGTCAGTGGCTGAGTTGGCATCGCGTCTGGCTCTCACATATAACATATTCTAAATAAATTACATAAATCGAAAATTGAAAAAAATAAATGTTATTTTTTTTATTTATTTATACATTCTTTAATATGTGTATATACATATTAAAATGCCCTCATTAAAAAATATATAAATAAAAATTAATACAAGATTTGTGATATGTTAAGCCAAAAGAGGCCTAAAAATAAGAAATGAATGAAAAAAAATCACAAGTATTTTATTCTCTGGCTAGAGCGGCGAGTGGCTAGGCTTATAACTGATAGTACAATTTAATTGTTAGCAAAAAAGCAGTAAAATCATAAATACGTACTTTACCAAAAGTTTATTTTATGAATTTTCGTTTTCTATAATTTATTAAGAATATTTCACATATATTCTATTAAAATGTATGAAAAAAACAATTCCGCCAACGCGCGCCGCCAGGGGCGCCAGTGTGCCATGTTGCCATATGAAAAATATCAGAAATGCGCGTATTATACATATTTCCACTGTATTTAATGTCAACAAGTATGTAGGTAAACAAAAGAATTACATATAACAATATTATTATCTTCAAAATGTAGAACGAAGTTCAAATGGAACTACAGCACTATGAGGTGCCTAACACTATTCCTACGGCCCATAACGTCATACACGACGTTATAAAATTAATAATATATATTCGATAATAATAAGTAATAAGGAACTCGATTCCAGTTTTTTGTTTGTTTTATCGTTAATAACGTTCAACCTAAAATACCAGTATATTTTATGTACTTGAAGTACCTTTGTGCTAAACTAAGCTTGCGCAAAGACACGCTTTTTTATTGGTCCTAAAATTTATAATTTACTATCTACAAAATGTCAGTGTCTAAACATATCGTCTTTAAACACATACAAAAATGTTATAAAAAACTGGATTAAAACCAAAGATATCAACCTATTCCTGCTATGATTGTATATTTTCCCCATTTTCTTTTCTTTTTCTTATTTAACTTATAATTTTTATTTAACTTACCTTCAACATCCATGGATTGCTACAAATATACTAATATATCACCACTAACTGATACCAGGTATATATACAGGACAGGGATTTTTTTGTTTTATATACATTACACGTAAGTTGTACATGTGTTCAGATATTAAAAAATAACAATAATAAATGTTTATAACCTTTGTAACTTGTTTATGTAAATGTACGTATCAAAAAATAATTAATAAATAAATAAAAATATCGTTTTTTTTTTCTAAAGTAAGTTTCAAGTTGAAATAATTTTCAAAGCTTCAATTTTTCAAAGCCCGCCAAAATGCTCCAAATCTACGGCCGGTCGGTTTTGATCAGTTTTGAGGTTAGAATGACAAATGCCAAAACAAGGATTAGCTTCACCGTGCATAATTTTGTATTATATTCATGGTAAACCGTAACTAAACATAAATAATAAAATTATGTACCCTTTTAGAAACTTTAACGCAAATAATAATAGTAGTATTGAGCATTAATATTATCATAATATCCATATTGATAATTGGTTTACTCATGAACACTCTAATTTCTTTCATTAATAATAGTTTTTTTTATATTTAACGAGAATTGGAGAGCTTAAAGTCACCCAAATTAAGTTTAAATTTCACCAAAACAAAAATAAATATTTAAAATACAAAACAAAACAGAAAAATTAAATGTTCATACTAATCCAAAAACAGAATGCGCACGTGACGTCAGATGTTCCAAATGCAATGGTACCAACATAACAAGGTGTTTTGATGAGATGATTTTTTATTCACTTTTCAATAACGATTTATAAATTCTACGTATAATAAAAGTTATATATTCAGAATCGGCGTTTGCTGATCTATATGAATATATATTTTTAAAGTCATTATATTTTTCACTGGAGTTCCTACTTTCAGGTAGAAATGTCAGATAATGAGAATAAGTTTAGTACCTTCTTAATAACTTAACCCATTACCCGTCGCTTAGTGAGAAATGAATAGTCTGTTATTATTCTGTTGAAATGACGGAGTAAACCACCAAATTACGTTATTAAATTGTCGTACAAATATCTACAATAATTCAATCTTGAATCTGGCCGTAAGACAGGACAGATAATGCATTTAAAAACAGATAGGTACTGTGAATATAAATAATTATGAATTAAGTATATACGAATTCTGTCTATCAGTTTTATCAGTGGTTAATCACGTTCTACTGATAATTTTAAGTCGTTTTACGAAATTTTCCCAGTAAACTTGTATCCCTATCTGAAAAATAAATCAAATGAACTGGCGAATAATTGTATTCAATCATATCTCCTGGTGGTTGATAACACTCTTAATAAAATAGGTATGAGTTTATTATGTAGTCACTTACTTAAATGTGTGATAAAAAAACTGGGTTTTCTTCATAAAGCGAAATGGTCAAATCTTAAAAACAAAATAAGAAAATTTGTTTGTATGTTCCCACTGGCTTCAAAATGAATAGACCTGCCCTGACGCACCATTTAGACGACTGGAGGTAAAGGTCACGTGACATCCATGTTGGCACTAGCTTAGTTAACTCCCGTCCATGTCTGTTTTAGCGTGATTTTGACTGCGATAAGCAAATTATAAAACATTTATAAAAGGGTCAAACTAAACACTTTTAATCGAATCTTTTTATTTAAATTGGCGGCACATCTAGCTCGCCCCTTTTTTGGTTTCTTTACACTGTGTGTTAAGATATCTATGTAATATTTACTCTGTGGTATGTCCCATTAAAAGTGTCTGGAAACTTGATCGGAAAGCTTTTTCATACCTAAATTTCTAGGTCGCAGGCATTTTCAGCACGAAGCGTCGTTTCCACGACGAGCTATAGAGCTTTAACGATGATAGTAAAAAGTTTAAATTGAATGACAGCAAATTTTAAAGTGTATTTTGGACAATTATAAATAATTTCACGATTCGTTCGGATAAATATAAAACTTTTTTTTCCTTTGCAAAGTACAATAACGCATAAAATGGCAATCCTGAGTCAGTGGAGTGTCTGAGAGTCGTGAGTCAATTTGTGGTCACAATGCAACGGCCATCTTATGACGTCATGCCAGCTTTATGTCCGGCAGAATGTGGACTGTAGGTAGCAGGCACGGTTCAGTAAGTATGATACGTTATCTAAGCACTGCAGTATGCGGAGTGAACTTACATAACCTGTTCTGTGTCCTATTATAATAAATTCTTACGAGCAAACTAAATATTCTACTTCTGTATTATTATTATTGGTAACGAAAACAAAACATAATAAAGTGTAATGAGGTGCAAAACTCGCAACCACATCAAAATATGGGAATCTTTGAAAATCTATGTAAATACATGCACCTAAATGTCTGAAAATATATGCAGTTTGAGAACCATTGAAAGCAATTTTGAACGTTTTACCTAAAATTCCAGTACGTATTTCACATAGAATTTAAAAGATTGTTTGAGGATTATTGTCCTTTGAAACCTTTTCCTAATTATCCGTATGTAATTTACAAATAAATCATTTGTAGTATTTCTTGAGTTAGCAACCTGCAAAGTGTTTAAAAATGATCTTCGGAAAACGTTAATTATTTTCACAACTTTATACATATTTTATAAAATACTGGCTGATGTGTTCCCGGCGTTGTTCGGGATTTTTTTTTTAAATAACCTATTAAGTTGTGAATTCTTACTTGTCGTATGGGTGTCATAATTGATTTGACAGAGAAAGTAATGCCTTGTGATGACTATTACTATCTCTAAACAAAGAAACAATCATTTAAAAAATTTATTTCATTCCAAACATTTATTTTTTCAAAATGTATCTAAACAATAAAGTTATGAATAAATAAAAGAAGGCACCTACTTTTAATTTTTTTTAAAAGACATACAACAATGTTGCATTCCGACGAGTTATAAATTCAATTCATTTTGGGACTGTTAATTTTTGCTACGTAATTGTAGCAAATTTAATATTTAACTAAGTTTTCAAGGGAAATATGAAAAAAAAACAAAAAAAATATATATATATAAACAATAGGAAAATAACATAAATAAATTTACAGGCTCTAAACATACATTTTGTTTTCCATTTTGAAAATATTGTACCCAAACAAACTTTACTCTTTTGAATATGTAATCTGTGGCTAACCACAGTTATATCTATGGGTTAAGCTCAATCTGGCGGGTTCAATGTTTTTCATTCAAACTCCTCTCTAAACCTTCCCGGCACTAATAAGAACAAACTGTGCCATTTTCAGTGAAACAGGTCGAGTATTTTTTGAGAAAATCGAGGACAGACTGACAAATAATCATTTCTATATATATATACTCGTAGATATCATCTTGGTACTATGTTCAAACACATTTGTTAAAATCAATTCTTAGAAGTTTGTGATTGTTTTGCGCCCTTATTATGTGCACTATTTTCATTAAATTTGATATGTTAAATAAAAACCTGCCTCATGGTGTGATTTGATTTATTTTACATTCCCCCTTGGAATACTGACAAAAATAAGTTGTCACAGTTTTCTAACATCTGACATTTTTTGTCTTAGCCCACTCTCTGACGGTCCGGTAAGGAACGAACATTTCACTCGTTACTGCAGACACAGCGCAGCAAAGTCAAGTTTGCCAAAGTAAGGTAACGGTTTGCAACGCAGTCCATTGTGGGACTTTTCTGCGCAGTGTCTCCAGTGGCGAGTGAAAAGTTCGTTCCTTACCGGACCGTCAGAGAGTGGGCTTAAATTCATCTTCCCATAACTAAACATGTTATTTTTGTGTGCTTTTCAATGTATACAATACATAAAATAATTTATTTAAACCATATTAAGCTTCATGCATCAATACAAATGTTTTTTTTCCATATCAAGTGAAGTAACAAAAATACTAGTTTTTAAAACTTGGTACTCAAAACACATTTTAAAAAATTGAACCATCTGTCAAAAAAAGTAAATACGAGATATTATAACCTTGATTTTTAACTTTTATTGTTACACTTTCATATCTTCTTCTTCTATTATATAAAGAAAAATGTCCCGGACGGGCGGTGTTTGTTTGTTTTTTTATACAATACAAATCTACAGTTTTATTCTGAGCTCGAAGAAATCTTGCATACTTGACTTTAGAAACAAGAGGGAGGTCACTCTTTACATTAGTCAATCAAATATCACCTCTTCCCCCCTTTCCCATCCCTTAAAACAGAATTTTGCTACTTTTTGATAATATTTCGCACATTTGACGTTCAATATAAGAGGGAAAACTACCGGGTAGAGGAAGGGGTGGGGGGTGAGGACGGTGGCAGGTGTAGGGGTAGGGGAAGGGGTATGAATAGGGGTAGGGATGGGGGTAGGGTTAACAAATCATTAATAACCCCGAGCAACGCCGGGTACAATACAAGTAGTTTACAATACAATGCAATAAAATATTGAACAGCCCTGTAACAGATAACGAAGTATCTACACTCCCTGATGAGTCATTCGGATACAAACTGATAAGAAATTCAGATTTCTTTTATCAAAAAGATAAGAATAATCAATAAACGTTATTAACGAGATACCACTAGTAGACGAGTATAGGATGTAGGTAAAATAATTCATTTAAATTAAACATTTTGTGCAGGCATTATACTCGCTGTGGAATATGCAGTAATATGCAGTTATGCACAACAACATAGCAACAAGTATTATTATTAGTGCAATATTGACCTCGATAGTTCGAAACTGCTTTGTTTATTTTCTGCGTGATTTACTTTCATTAATATATGATAAGCTATTAATTATTTTGCATGGCGATATTATTATTATGTATTATTAATTAATATGTTATGACTTGAAGATGAGGAACTAGGAATGGCAGAATCAGGGCAATTTCCATTTCGAAATTCTGTATTTAAAGCAGTTTTTTTTAAGTGATAACTATTGCACATGACTTTAAATATTCATTATAGTGTTAGTATATCACTTGTACCTAGACTTCACGCAGACATGGTAGATATATTCAATTGCGCGGAATACAAATACAAAATCCTCAAAAATTATGAATAAGAGGTATTCGCCTCCGTTGCTAATTATTTGGAATGGTACTTAGACGATGTTATTGCTGAATTTGTTTGTGAAGGCTATCTATGTACCTACTGTGATGTGTTTTGCACCTGTGTCACTATTGTAATTTGATTTTTTGTAACAAAATATGTAAAAGCCCACATAGGGCGTATACAATATAATAAATAAATTTTATTTTCTGGTGCTATTATGGTCTATCGGAGGTCTGCAGTCTTCATCACGCTTGTGCAGATCAAAAAGCGTATCTTTGCAGGCAGTGAAAAATGAAATTTTGAAAAAAAAAAAAATATCATTTACGGCTTCAACAATATCAATAACGTCGTATTTTTCAAGCTTAGCACTCTAGCTCACTCAAAAGTCACGAGCCGCCACTATTTGCAGGGATTTATAAGGGGATCTAACAAAACAAACCATTTTTTTGTATCCACATCCACAATATCAATGGTGTAATACCTAGTACTTGGCAACAATCTAGACTTTACAGATAAATTCGTAAATACTGTATATAGCTTGGTAATTAATTGCAGGTAAATGTTATTTTGAAACTACAAAATGTCATTACTATGGCAATACCAAGCTACTGACTTTGTTTTTTAAATGTGTTCTTCACATTCAAATGTTTTTACACATCGGGTTTGACAGATCGTTTTAAAGAAACAATTTTTTTTTTTATTATTTATAATTTTCGTCTGTGAATTTGGTATTGTTTTTATTTATCTAACACTTAATACATGGTTATTTCGGTACACTAAATTATGGAAATACAAAAAAAAACCTTTTCAAGGTTTATTTTCTTTGTAAGCGTAAAATAATTTATAAAGTTAAAACATGATATTATCTTAAAATATGATGTAGAATCACCTGGGTAGAACACCATTTGGTTAAAGTAAAACGTATGCACTGGACCTTTGTGTTTTTTTAAAACTTACTTTGATTTACCTATGAGCCATCTTTGTGTTGCCATCTAAAACGTTTTAAACGATCGCAGCCCCCTTAATTTTTGTCTACTACCGTATTCGAGCAATTCATTCGATTACTTCAAATAAATATATGTACATACTTTATTCCAATGAATTTTTACGGATTAACCAATTAGGTATTTAAAAAACGTTAATCATCACTAATTCATTAATATTATGAATTATTTTAACATTAATCTATTCTAAATAAATGTGTCGAGTGTCTCCACCATCACAATTTGAGAGAAAATAACTCTATTCAACAATCCAATCTGGTGTCCTTTCCGTGTTGAGCATGAGCAGTTTGCAAGGAGCGACTCACCGTCACCCCCACCACTAGTCATACTGACTACTGAATGTAGCGAGGTGAGTGGTGACTAGTGATGCCGAGGACACTCGCGACGGGGAACCGAAGCCGGTAACTGGAACCTTCTAATAATGATACCGGCGACGTGAATAATAATACGGAATACACCGGGCTAGAGAAGTACCTACTTAGCCAGGGACGTGGGTAATTGTACGACTCGAATGTCCGAATAATAATTCGTGTACAGAAGGAAATCTTAAGAAGATAGCTGGAGTAGAAATAGTAGACAGAAGAAAGTGTATTTTGTTGACTAACTAAATAACTAACCATCACGCCGTTTCATACATGGTTTTACAACACATTCGCCACAGAGATCTCATTTCTACGGCATTCAGTCTACTTTCATCCTTCCTCTGTCAGTTCCATACACCAGGGTTGGTATCAGCACCCCATTATGCTCCAATTCATTTTGTCGACACTTCATTGTATTTCCACGATTGCATTGGGTTAAACGTATTTCTTGCAATTAATTAGTTTACTATATATAAATACAATATAATATAATCAATTTTAATAACGTGAATTACACCTATTTTTAAATTCGGACATGGCCGTTGGCTTTTATGAAGAAGTGATTGTTTTATTAATTTATTATTAGAAACTGGAAAAAATTCAATCCGCATTTTTATCGTTTTTCGTACAAAATGCATTTTTACACGGTTAGTGCACTTTCAGTGCACTTTTCCGTTTAATAAATCATATTTTCATCAAGCAAAATGCATTATACATATTACCAATTATTTATAATACCTATATCAATAAATTATTAGTTAGTAAATATGGTTTTACCTGAGCTTGTAATAATAGGGTCTGCAAATTCTTCAAATTGGTAAATTTAAAAAAATATTTCGAACATAATTGTTGGTGACTTTGAAAATAACGTGAATGTGCCTGATTTAGAAGCATAAATTATTATAACTAACTAACCATAGCGCCGTTTCTCCGCAGGGGTAGGCAGAGAGAACGAACCGTCAAACAACTAGATCTTGGCATACATTTCTTGCTTCATTCACTTTAACACAACGTCTCATACATTCTCTTCTGTTATTCCGACTTCTGAAATGGCCCGACTCAAGTATTTGATTCAGTTGATCGTGCCATGTCTTCCTCGGTAGTCCCCGGCTTCTTCTTCCATTCGCATTCGCGCCATATATTTTGCTTACACTCCTTTCTACGTCCATTCGCTCTACATTCCTAAACCATCTAAGAGTCCCTTTCTTAATCTTGCTAATTATTCCAAAACTTATATATTCTCCTTTACATCAGTAGATGTTGAGAAAATTTTTTCGATTTTCAAACAAATATTTACTGACAAAGGACATCATTTCCTCCAGGAAAACTTAAAAAAAAATTAATTGTTAACTGTTGTAATGGCATAATATAAATTAAGGGTTTTAATACTGTTTTGTTTACTGTATTTTTTTTAATATCAATAATCTTCTTTTTAAATGTATAATCATAATAATAATTAGATGATTTGCATAGTTTTTGTAAAAAATAACCTTAAGGGCGCTGTGCAAGTATTAATTCATATTCACTATCTAATTATTTATAAACAAATACAGAAAAACATACTTACCTGGCAGGTCGATTTAGATGAACAGTTTTATTAGAAAATTTAAGAGTATAGAAGATATGATTTTCACAGTTGCTATTTTATCCTCCTTTTTTATTGATGTTACATTTATTAGAAGATTGGTGGCACAAGATGAGTTGATATTTATTTGAAATATTTATAATTTTTAGGACTGGAGAATATTTATAAAATGACCTCAAAAAGCTCAAGAAGTTTTTAATAAATATTACTTTTTTTTACACATTTAGTTATGTAAAGTGTTGCGGGTTGTGGACGCATTTGCACACCGGTGCGTGAAAAAAATACTTATTGTATAAGTGAATTTAGATAATGAATGTTTCCTTTTATTGAAATTACGTTCGCCAAAACTCATAAAAATCATTAAATGAAAAATTAATAGATTTAGCGAATCCAACATTTTGCATATTTCTTGAATTTTTTTCTCTAAACCCTTGCATTTTAATGAGCAAGTTTTTTTTTTATCTTTATTTATTATAGCTTCCGCTTGTCATTATTAATCAAAATAATAAATAAAATTATCCTCACTGAATCGTTAGATGAATTCTTATTAATTGTGTAGAAACATAATCGTAGGACTACAGTAATATTATGTACGTACAACACTACTTTTCGCAACTACAAGATAAGATATTGTAAGGATATACGTAATGGTACTTCTTTAACTGTGTACTTGTATATGTCTGAATAAACAAATTAACTAATTTATTTAATATCCATTATGCAAAACTTCATAACAAAACCTAACGTATATCTTTTCTTATTTACACGACTGATTACAGCATCCATCGGGAGATCGGGAGTACATATTTTAAAAATTAAACAAAATATTTTAATCATTTACTTATAACACTGTTAATTCTAAAATGTTTAAAACCCTTGCCACTAATTTTACAGAGATAATTGAGTTTTCAACTGACCAATAACAAATCGATGAATTGCTGCCAAAAAGCTATTAGTTTGAAAATAAACCTAAAATAAGACTCATTTGAAAAATTAACATGCAATTATATTAAATTTCTGAAATTGTTTTAGCCAAATCTAAAAACTGACAATAAAATATTAATATTTTTCGCTAAATATCAAAAGAAAAATGTAACATTATTTTGATAGTTGGCATAAAATAATGTCATTGATAACATGTTAATTTCAATGACATTACAAAATGTAATTAGTAAATTCTTATTACATTTAAAAACAACTCCAATTTTGAAAAAAAATCCAGAGTGAGGTTTGGAACTCCACAACTTAATAAATTCATCGCCACCAATGACATTAATACGTATGTCATTGATCTCCACTCAATTTATTCAAATTAGGACAGAATTTTGGCAGAAAACCATTTGCTATTATAAAGGCTCATTATTTAATTTTTAAATATTATCCTATACGAATAACTATACCTCTACACATAATATTTAATGTGTTTGTGTTACATAAAACAGTTGCTGCATCAATATCAAGTTCTATGAACAATGCACAAAAGTCAGATGTTTTAAAAAATATACATATATTTTGTTTAAACAGGCGGAATTTGTATTTCGAATGAAAACTGATGACTTATTATGTGCAGGTAGGTAGGCATGTTGGAAAAGGTGTGACAGAATGAGGTCATATCGACAGGTATTTCATGAATGTCTTCTCCAATGTATCCAATAATTAGTCACTCAGTTCAAAGCTCTAGTAGTCATTATCAGTTCAGTCGCTACTTCAGTTTGTGAACTGATATTGGTCAAACCCCATTGATATCAGTTATTTTTCCCCTGGGGACTTGAAATACGTGCGATTATACATAGTAGAGAAATCATTATTTAAAGAATAATGTATTTTGAAATCTTTCCCAGCATATTCAAAATATAAATTCATAAGATACTTTAAAGTTTCAAGAACAGTATTTAATAATTATTATCCAAACAACTATTTAGCAAATATAAAAAGCAATTTTCGTGAGATAAAAAGAAAATTATTAAATGTACACCAATAAGTCACATATAACAATAATAATCACAAAACGATGAAATTCCTACGTTCTGCGGGATTGTGGTGAATTTTTCCAGATTTTTTATGGCATAAATTTAGAAAAAATGCATTTTTTTTCTTCTAAATCCATATTTGTTTGAGAGACATCAGATAAATGACATTAAAAACAATGTGTTTTGACATAAAGAAGTTTTATACAAAAAAAAAGAAAAAACTAAAGCGTAAAAAAAAAAAAACAAATACATGTCGTTCTGTAAAAGCTGTAATATTGTAAGAAAAGTCAAGCACGCCAAGTGATTTTTATCCGGAATAAAAAAAATGATTTTTTTATTTTTCAGTTGTTTCGTAATATCACTAAAAATATTTTTTTTAAGTCAAGTTTTTTCTTCTGTTATTGAAATAATATAATAAGAGTACTTCCTTATCTCAACGTTAATAAATATTTCAAATCTATAAAAAACAATTGACTAAAAGAGATTGTTTATCTTATAATCATTATTCCTTGATTAAAGACCTGTTTTCAGTATTTGGCTGGTTGTGTTGATAATTATTTATCTTGGTATTAAGTAGGTGAAGATTACGTTTACTTTATCATGGCTTTTCGGTGATGCTGATTTCATGTGTTTACTATATCTATAAATCGTCTACAAGTTAGTAGGTAAAATGTAAAGAGATGTTTCAACTACTATTACGCTTGGACGAGTATGAACAGGAACAGAGAGTTTCATTTGAATGCATGTAAGTAAGACCTGTGATAAATATTTATGAATTCGTCGTTTACAAGTCAGTCACTGGGAGATAAACTGCGCAAAGCAGAATATCTGTCTATTTCCTCGAGAATGGCTACAGTGAATGCAGCCACCGTTACTTCGTTTACAAACATTCTTGAGACATGACGCTCCTCAAGATTATTACTTTATTTACCATTGAGGCGTTGGAGCAACTCATGAACATGAATCTAAAACAGGTGAATCAATATGACTAAACAGACGTTAGATGACGTCAGGTAGCACGGCAAGATATAACTTGGAAATAGACAATCACAGTTCGAATGAGGAAAAGACAAAAACATCTATAAGGAATAAATAAATCTGGCAGCACGCTAGCAGCGAGGGTGGTTGGTTGGTTGGTTGGATTGTTGGCAGGCTTGCTCGCTGGCTTCAGGTAGATTAAGCGCGGCAAGGTGAGCGGCCAGATACCAGGCCAGGTAGGGTGCCGGGAAGAGAGGCAGATAGAGGTAAGGCAAGTCACTTTACCTTTAGGCTGCAACGCGGTGACGCTGCTCAGAACCAAAAGGGCGAGCGTCGCTGTGGCCAGGCTCCCACGCATTTCGGTGACCACCTTGCGGAAGATCCGCACTCCACCCATTCTTAAAAGTTAATCCAAAAGATAAAAAAGCACTTCACAAGTATGACGAACCATCCCACACAGATATAACAGGTGACGAGCACTCACACTATCACAGATTCAAATATAACCGCCACACGATAGATAAGTTTGAAGCAACCGCTTCACGGAACGGGTCTGTGCGGCACACCTTTCAGGTAGGCTACGCGATAAACTTATAACTTCGCACAAAAACTTTTGAACAATGCATTTTCTCTTTCCGCGGTAGCGGAAGCCATGTTCCTGCAGCACTGAGTTTATTGGGAGATGACAAGGAGCGATCTGTAGTCACAGGACGTCGTGGTACTGTTCCTTGTTGTCATTTTATCGGTTGCAAAAACATCGCGATACCCCGGGCGGACACACGCTGCGCGGACAACACTCGCTCTCCGCTTTCGGGAACTGACTGAAGCACGAACAATCAACAAGTTGGCTCGGCGCGGCGCTGCATTCGGGGCACTCGGCAGTCGCTCTCGGTACTCGCACTCGGTTCGGCCAACCAAACTTTCCGCTCATGCGCGCGGCCAACTTCACTGCGATGGCGCGTAAACACTCGCTGCTTCGATTCTGGTACCTAACCTGCCTACAATTATCGCACCGCCAAATGAGCTTCTACTGATGGATTTTAAACTAAACTTTAAATCACGTGTCTAATCACAAACTATTAGCAACTTTACAAGTTGTCATTTTTTTTATATGAATACCACACAAGAGTCCCAAACTGCTCCCAACCGTCTGGAGCCAGTGAGACTATGGCATTCCCAATTGAGGAATGTTGTGTGGCTGAAGGTATTGGGGAGGGGAAGGAGAAGGGGGAGAGGAAGGTGGTGAAAACGGGAAATACCTGACTATTCAGATCTGGTCACCAAACACGGCTAAAAGCCATTTCAAGCAACGTTTCTATTCTAAATGGAGGTCTTTCACCAGGGCGATACTGAGAGTATCTTCCACTCTGGAACGTGCGCAAATATACCATATATTATTTTTAAATGAATTAATTGTGAAACAACACAAATTAATTAAATAAAAATTACTTGCCCACGCCGGGATTTGAACCCGCGACCTTCGGATTCGTAGTCAAGAGCCTTACCCCTCGACCACGGAGGCCGTCATTTTTCCGTGATGTCAATAAAACCCCATACGTTGGATATACCCCCCAAAATAATTAATATTTTAAGCAGGTTGTAAACGCTTGCTCTCAGCGCCGGATTTTGCATAAGTTCATACTTTGCAAAAAACGTGGGCGTAATCTCTGAAGAGTTTCGTGAAAATAAAGAACATATTAAAACTTACTTAAAATATTCCCTAAATCGTTAAATTACCCATAAAATGGGAAAATAACGTTATTACGCTGGTAACATTTCAACTCGTGACTCGTGAGGGATGCAATCGGTAACTACCGCATAGGGCGCGAGATTTCGTGGAAGCGGCCCTGCTTTCTCCAACGCATTTTTAATGTATTTACAAAGTCATAAGCACGAGTAGTACCTATATATGACGATAATAATAGTACATATGTTTATTATTTTTATAAACAATAATTATTAATCTAAAACACTCATCCAAATTGAAAAACCTTCCGAGCAAGAATAAATATCGCCGGCAGGACTCGAACCCGCACCCTTCTAATGTCCGGTTAGATGCTCTACCGTTGAGCTACGTCGGCTTATCGCAAACCCGCCAAGTTAATCAATATATACTAGTGTTCCATTTTAATAGTACTGTTTTTTATTATATTTTCACCTGTAAACAACCAACTTTATTAAATTAATAAAGTTGAAGTTTGTTCATAAAAAACTGTGGTAATAAAAATAGAGGCTCAATGATAACTTTCTTCAATCATTTAAAAATAATATATGGTGTATTTGCGCACGTTCCAGAGTGGAAGATACTCTCAGTATCGCCCTGGTGAAAGACCTCCATTTAGAATAGAAACGTTGCTTGAAATGGCTTTTAGCCGTGTTTGGTGACCAGATCTGAATAGTCAGGTATTTCCCGTTTTCACCACCTTCCTCTCCCCCTTCTCCTTCCCCTCCCCAATACCTCCAGCCTCACAACATTCCCCAATTGGGAATGCCATAGTCTCACTGGCTCCAGACGGTTGGGAGCAGTTTGGGACTCTTGTGCGGTATTCATATAAAAAAAAAATTGCTGAACACGAGGAAAAAAAAACATCGACCACGCATAAAACGCGTGATACGTCCATTACAACCGGCAGACCCAGAAATGCCATACAGCGAAACTGAAAATAGGTAGACGGGATTTGAAAAAATCGGTAGATTGACGACAAAAATCGGTAGGCAAGAAGTAGGAGCGGGTTTTAAATTAAAAGTGTCCTAACGTGCTACCAAATGACTATTATTCGACAAAAATATTTCCACATTCATTTGAATGCTAATTTGTGTAAGGTTTCCAAGAGAAGACATTAAAAAAATGATAAATGTATCATGAAAAAACTATTATCAACATGATTTGTAATTTCGGAAGGAATGGCATAATTGGGTAGAAATGGCATTACTACAGACGACCGCGCATTGTGGCAAGGTGAGTGAGCGAAACCGCATACTGTTCTCGCTTACTACCGCCCCTTATTTGTATATCAGCTATTTTTGTACCGATCTTACGACAAAAAAAAATCTGTAGCATTCAACAAACACTTATACATTTTAATTGCTTTATCCAATACGTAAATGTTTTGCTGAGGAACACTAAAAAAAGAACTCTGTGTTAGTATATTTAGTGATATTGAAATAATTAAAGACATCTCAAATCAGCTGACAGTACCGGCAAGGAAGGGTCAAACTAGTTAGAATTTTAATATTTTAAGATACACTAATATGTACATAAAATACGGACAGACCTTTTTCTGAGAGTCCTACATATGTTCTACAAAACATTTTAAAATGTTGAATATCCGCTAAAAATACTTTGAAGATTTTTCTTCAAAATGCAGAGAAGAAATTTAAAATAAATAATTTAATATGATGTAGTTTCATTTTTTTATAAACACTAACTTTATTTTTTTAATGCGGATTATAAAACTATTGTTAAGTTTTTAAAAAACTTACCGGGAAAGGATAGCAGTTATTTTTTCAACTTTTTTAAATTATTTTTAAAAATGTAATAAATATTTATCACTTTGAAAACAATATATTTATCGAGATAATCCCTCTACAAAGTCACTCCCCCCATATAATCGTTTGCAAAAGATAAGTAATTTAATTATAAAAAAGAAGTTCTGCAAATAAACTAATTGTTAAAGATTTTAATTATTATTATTTTTTTTAATTAATGTCACTTTTCTTTTAGTTAAAAAAAACGCTTTTAAGATATTCTTACGAATGTATTAATTAGGCGCATTTAAAATGTAACAAAAGCATTGTGATATTATTAATTTGCCTTATAAATAAAATAAAAAAAACAACGATATGTGGTTTCACGAAAAAAACTTCAATTCTCCCCCCCCCCCCCTCCCTCCCCACAAATACCTAGACATGTATCAATTATATATTTTTTTGAGAAATTTATTATAAATGTAAAATTCCACAACCTCTTCGTCACTTCACTCACTCGTCCAAATACCGTAGAAATATGATAATACGCGCAGCTCCTGTTTACAATACATTGAGATGGCAACATGCGACCAGTATTTTGACGTCATGATATTTGATTACACGCCTAGGTTTGCCACACTACCGCCTCTAGCGGCCAGGGCTAGCTTCCGCACTATATTGCTATCATAATAAATATTTTATTCACTTTCTAAACAATTTAGACAATGCTCGAGAAGCAAGACTGATAATACAATCCTAATAATAATTGGATGATTTTTATTTCGCCGCTTTGTGAAAAATTACCTCAAGGGCGCTGTACAAATATTACTTCTTAGGGTTTATCATTATTATGCACAAGCAGATTCAGACAGATACGCACGTCTCTCCAGATTAGCACTTTATTTTATAAAGTTTTAGCTTTGGAATATATGATTTTGAACGCACAGGACATAATATTAGAAAACACTGCACATTGCATGATATTGCAGTTACTGTTTAAATATTATTTGTTGTTGATATTATATTTATTAGAAGGTTGGTAAATGAGAAGAAGAGTTGGTATTTATTTAAAATTTGAATGTTTTCTTTTTTCGAATTTAGGACTGAAGAACAGATTTTAAAAGAATAACTTGAAAAAGCAAAAAAAAATTCCACTGGAGGTTTAACAGATTTTTTTTTCGTTCAACTAAAAAAATCGTACAACTCGGGCCGCTAGAGAGCGCTAGTATAGCATGCTGCCATCAAATGTCAGGACCTGGAGGTATTGTAATTTTAAAGTGTTTGACATGATATGCTAAATGCGGGACGGTAAAACAGAAATCTGCAATACCGACAGTTTAATGGTTACAAATTGACATCCGCAATTCAGCGGACCCATGTGAGAATTCATATAGCGAGATATCGCGCAACATACCAGCATTTTTGCTGCACACGGTTTATGTCGATTCCTTACCGGCCAATGAGTTCAAAAGTCAAATACAGTTTATTGGTCAATCAAATAAATACAAAATCTGGAACGTTTTTCATAAATAGTTTATGGTCACAAAAACGAATGTGGTAACTATGGATAAAGTGAAATTAATATATTGTAGGTAGGTACTCGTATTACTTACGCCTTTCCTACTATTTGAATGCCCCAAAACAATAATTCGGATTCAGTAAAGGTAAAATAAATAAAACCTTCATAATATTAGTAGTGATAGAAATATTAGTTAGATAGAAAATTTAAGGGGCACATATATGAATAAGTGAGATAATAGGGTATTTTCACAAACTACGTATACCGTTAAAAATCTACGGAAGACTCATAATAGGAAGTTTATATTTCTGATTCTGATAATCGCGCTAAAAATATGTACTTTTAATATTTTCATTCATAATTATTGATTTTAAAAACGATCTAAAACTGCACACTCCGAAACGGTTCGAACTGGCTAAAACGTAATTATGATGTACATAACGCTACTGGCTAGTAAGGCGACTGTAACCAACGTAGGTCGGCGTGACGTCAATAACGCCGCAATCACGAACAAAAAAGAACACGTCGTTTCAGCGGCATATCAAAAACAAACAAAAAATAAAATAATTTTTTTATTATGATCGTAATTTTTTTCTTATTTTTTGTAGGCAAACAAAAAAAAACAGAGAAAATACCCTATTACGAAAGAATCCACTTTATGTATGCAATCCACTGACTGCTCTGTGATGCAATCCGTTTTCGATATTTTTCAGTGCAGTAAATATACTTATAGTGTTTAAGGTTTAAAAAGAGAAAAAAATCTTTATATAGAATGTGGTGTTTGTGTTTTGTGACATGCAACAAAACGGAACACAATAATACAAATCTCTTTTATTCCTTTGCCAACTCCAGTGAGCTGCCTTTTCAGAATGAGCGCAGAACCGAACTGACATTCATCATACTAGTATTTCTCCGTTTTACTTGGCGTTGCTAGATATATGACCACTTAAAGCTACGTGTTAACCTCTCTTTTATGTATGCTACATACATTATGCGACGGAAACTTGCAATGGATCTGTCAGCGGAATGAGTTTTTAGACTTCAAAAGATCAGTGATAAATCAAAACCAAACGTAAACTAAATTAGTCCATTATTTCGTTAGCTCAGTATTAAACAGCAACATTAAATTCGCAAGTATGTCAAAATATGTATGCAGAAATGTAAAATTTTATTAATTCTTACTGTTTCTAAAATGAAGTGCATAGGAAAATGGTCAGTTGTAAATGGGAGCAAATCGAAGTATATTTGTATAAAACTGGGTATTTTAATGTTTTCACACTGTTTTCGATTCTCAAGCAATATTGCCATCATGAAATCTACATTTCCGCCAGCATGTACAGTAAATTCCGTTACATTTCGTCAAAAATGACTTGAATTTCCGTCAGATATTCCGCTGAGCACTAAAACCAAGAACAAAAGGCATAGCAGCTATCGACGGATTTATAGGTTTTGGTTTTTGTCACCAATCTGCCGAATTTAATAGTGTCTTTTCTTTCGTTAATAATTTTATTCGATTCCGTCAGAAAATCCGTTATCTTTGAAATTCCGTTAAATACAAATTCTCCCGTTTCGTAGGCACTCCAATCCGCTAGAAATGACGGGAAATCCGTCACGATAGCAACATTGCTCTCAGGGAGTAAAGCATTTTTATTATTTTTGTTTCTGTAACTGTCAACAGCTTTTTGGCGAATACTTCGATACCGGTAAAGTATATTGTAATTTATAGTTTTTCGCAGTTTAATACTGGGACATCGACTATCAATCTGGACAATATTTATCAATGTCTACAATCTGGACAAATTTCTCGCTACAGTATCTACAAAAAAGCTGAAGACGAGGATACTTTAATTATGTGTTGTTGTCAGTGGCGGTACGTGGCCAATCTCAGTGGGAGTTCAATCGAATATTAAAAATTCACCTCGGTTGGATAAAAAAAATACTTATAATTTCCCCCGAATATCACAGAAACCAGAAAATATTGCCTCTAATCAGTGTAATGCATGTTTTTTCCAGCCCGAAAAACCCCCTACATATGTATACGAAAAAACACTCTGCTGGTCTTTTCTATATATATATATCTTATATCTTTTTCCCTGGGTCTAAAGGAATTTTATCACAACTTAACACAAGTTGAAATTTGGTGACTCATTAAAACTCTGTGGCTAAAGAATACATTTTCAAAAGCTAGAATAATTCCAAAATCACGATAATATCCGTTTTTTTTCACATACTTGCCAAAGCTAGCAAATTCTCGAAAAACGTTAAAAAAGTAATATCTACAGTTTTTAACTTATTTTAATAACAACTTAAAACACGATAATCACAGAAATAAATCTGTTAATTCCAAATAAATAAAATACGTACAAATTTGAGATTTATTGAATCCCTTAGTCGATGTGCGCCTGGACTGCTTGTAGGATCCCAAGTGTTCCAGACACTTCAGGGTCCGGTCCATAGACTATAAAAATAGGGTGCTGGTCAAGTCGTTATCGTATCCGTGATGTCTCGGGCGTCGGGCTCGCTCTGGATTTCCAAATATTGTTCCTTGCAAAAGGGAAACAATGTCGACTTTTGTAGATTCTGCTGTGGTCGGGTATCCAAAGGTGAGAAGTCAAAGGCAGTTGTAGGTTCCAGTTGAAGAGATAGCGTTGGGTTGAGCGAAGAAATGAGACTGCCTTGGAACGGGCCGTGTGCTTGTATTTATACTCCCGGGCGCTAAGCCGGGCGCGATATGCAGCGCGTCCCGAATGTGCCTGAGGCGAGGGTTTTCTGAGCTCGTGGCACGCGCTGGGTAATGCTCAGAAAATCTTAATATTCTTCATTATATTGGCAGTCTTGTATTCTTTCTCTCAACCCAAATTACTTCTCTCTATCATATTTATTTATTTAGTTATTATGAAAACAAGAAAGAATATGGGGTCCCAGGCCCAGTTATAATCGGGGAATTCTTACATATAAATCTTACATCTGAACATATATTTAAATTTATTAGTTTTTAATACAAAGAGGAGTCCGGCCTATCTTTCTGCGATATTTATTATTTTATTTTATCGGCCGAACTCCGTTAAAATTAACCAAAATATTGAATAAACAGTTATCCTGAGTTCTTAGCGTTGCTAAACAATCCGAGGAGGCTAGGATTGGTCCGAGCGACGACCAATCAAAACCACTCAGAGCCTTAGCAGGCGAGGGGAAATGAGGACTGGGGTAACGTCTGGTAGGGCATCGTAAATACTGCGCGGGGAGTATTTTTTAGCCATTCCACAGTAGCGCTTCGTGGTGAGAGGTCCCACAAGACCCGTCCGGTATACTCCCCCCGGTGCAGAGTCTTCTGTGCCCCTATCAGTTAGGACGGGGTCGCAGGCGTCGGCGTTCTTGGCAGTCGGTCCTTTGGGGCTGTGACGATCTGCTTTTCTCAGCTGCTGGAGGTCCTAAAGAGGTGGCCGACAAGAGAACGACGATCTTCACTGCTGGCCTGGTGTATTCTCCTGTACTCGTGTGTACGCGGACCGCTCGTACTTGGCCGTCAGCTGCGGGGGTGGCCTCGATGACCCGTCCACGGGGCCAGCTATTGCGTGGTAGGGCAGGGTCGACGATGAGTACTAGATCATCTTTCTGTATTGGGGTGCTCTTTTGCTGCCATTTCTGTCTTGAGGCCATTGTTGGGAGGTACTCTCGGAGCCACCTCCGCCAGAACATATCTGCTAACTGTTGGCTGATGCGCCACTGCTTCCGCAGGCAGATTTCTTCCTCTTTGGAGCCATACAGTGATAGATGCGGCCGCTTTCCTGCAGACCCCAGCAGGAAGTGATTAGGTGTGAGCGGCTCTTCGTCGCGGGGGTCGACCGACAGGTGTGTGAGTGGCCGGCTATTTACTGCAAATTCTGCCTCTGCCATGGCTGTTAGCAGAGTCTCTTCTCGGGGAGCCCGCTCTTTCAGAACCGCCTCTAGGGCTCTTTTTACTGACCTCACGAGCCGCTCCCACGCTCCGCCCATATGGGGTGATACGGGCGGAAGAAAGTGCCACTCAATTCCTTGAGTGGCAATGTGGTCTTGAATCTGGTTGTCATTATGCAAGGTTAATAGAGCTTCTCTCATTTCTCGGTCGGCCCCGTGGAAGTTCGTTCCGTTGTCGGAATATATTGCAACAGGCTGTCCTCGGCGCGCAGTCATCCGTTGTATGGCCATAATTGTTGCGTCGGCCTTCAAGGAGTGGGCTATCTCAAGGTGAATCGCCCGGGTGGAGAGGCACGTAAATAGGGCCCCATATCGCTTCTCTCGCCGCCGACCGACGGTGATTTCAAGTGGTCCAAAGTAATCTAGCCCACAATGGGTGAATGGACGGACATGGTGGGCTAGTCGGGCGGCGGGTAGTGGTCCCATTAGGGGGGGATGGGGCTTTTCCTTCCGTATGCGGCACGTGAGACATGCGTGTGTTATTTTTCTAATATTGGTGCGCAATTTTAGCACAAAGAAGCTGCTTCGCATGTTGGCCATGGTTCTCTCCGTGCTTGCATGATCTCCTTTCTGATGAAAATGGCGGATCAGTAGGCGGGTGTACGGGTCATCCCCGTCCAATATGATCGGGGTTCGTACGCTTTGCGCCACTCCTTTGGCGGCCTGTAGCCGCGTGTTCATTCGAAGAACCCCATCTGACCCGAGGAAGGGTGTTAGGGCCTTTAGCCGGCTGCCGACAGATACTGATGCGCCGTTGTGCAGGGCATGGATGTCCGCACCGAAAGCCTCAACTTGTGATTTGATAACCCAACGGGTTTCAGCTACACGAATCTCATCCGCTCGTAGGGGGCCCTCGTGTGGTGCGCGGTGGGATCCTTCCTGACACCGTCTGATGAAGCGCAGCATCCATCCAGTCGAACGGATCAGGCGATGCCATGAAGAAAAACGCACAATGTTAGGCAAGGCGTTCTCTTCTGTTGTGGTGAGGCCTATGAATTTGGGTTTGAGCTCCAGGATGCTCTCGTCTGGTGGTATGTGGTGGCCTTTCTGAACTGGCCACTCGGTCTCAGGCGTGACGATGAAGGGTGGTCCCGAGAACCACCTACCGCTGGGCGCGAGGTCGGGCATCTCCACGTCGCGGGTTCCGATATCCGCTGGATTAAGCTTAGTCGGAACCCATCTCCAATCAGTGACGCATGACAGATCATCAATTTCACCCAAGCGGTTGGAGACAAATGTTGAGTAGCTCCTTGGATCTGTACGCAGCCAGCATAAGACTGTTGTAGAGTCAGTCCAATACGTGGTGCGGAGTATGCGGCACTGCATTTCTTTCCTGACGCTGGCTGCGAGGCGGGCCGCCATTAATGCTGCTTGTAGTTCGAGCCGCGGGATGGATAGCGGCTTGAGGGGGGCCACCGTACATTTACTTGCCAGGAAGGTGGCGCATTTTCCTTCTCGACAAGTCTCCACTAGGTATGCTATCGTACAGCATGCGGCCTCCGAGGCATCGCAGAAGACGTGAAGCTCGAAGTCCCCGTTCTTCTGTTGCAGACAGCGCCTTGGTACAGTGATTTCATTCCGCTGCAACGCCTTTATCCATTCGGCCCACTTTTCCGCATGTATGTCGTGGATGCGCTCGTCCCAGTTTACGTTTGACCTCCACACGTCTTGTAGGAGGATTTTTGAGCGTATGGTGAGGCAAGCCACGAACCCCACTGGGTCGAATATTTTCATTACTGTGCTAAGTAACTGTCTCTTGGTTGGATGCCGGACGAGTTCAGCCGTTTCAGTTTCCTCAAAAGTGTAAATAAAGCGATCGCTAACTGGGTCCCAGGCTAGGCCCAGCACTTTCTCTGCGCTTGCTCCTGCTCCACTATTGATCGTTATGGTCGACTTTGTTCTCTTGTCCGCTGGCACGCTTTGAATTGCGGCGGGTGCGTTGGAGGCCCAGCTAGCGAGATGGAAACCTCCTCTGGCTAGTAGGGTGCTGACGTCCCGCACTAGTGTTTGTGCCTCGTTTTCTGTATCAGTGGCGTCCAGGTAGTCGTCCATGTAGAACTTGGATTGTATTGCTGCAGCGGCGGCCGGAAATTCAGCGGCACCTTCTTTGGCAACTCGATTACGGACATACTGGGCGCTACTTGGGGAGCACGTAGCGCCAAACATCATTGAGGTTAGCCGGTAGGTACTTGGAGGTTCTTGCGGTGTATCTCGCCAAAGGAACAATTGTGACATCTGATCCTCCTCCTTTATTTTAACACGGAGGAACATTTCTTCAATATCGGCGGCTATGGCGATCTTTCCTTCCCGAAATCGCAGCACATTGCCCAGAAGTGAGGAAAGGAGGTCGGGTCCGGTCAGTAATCGCTCGTTGAGTGACGTACCCCGACAGTAGCTAGCAGCATCGAACACTACCCGCAATTTTCCGGGGTTGTTCGGGTTTGAGACGGAAAAATGGGGTAAATACCATTTCCTTTTAGATGGCGCGCTCGCTTCGGCCGCGGACAGTTTTCTAGCGTATCCGCGCTTAGCTAACTGCTCAATTTTTTCTGTGTACGCCACTGCTAGGCTTGGGTTTCCTTTTAGCTTCCTTTCTAAGGAAGTGAGCCGGTTCAATGCACACTGCCTGTTGTCGGGCAGCCACGAGTTGTCCTCCTTCCATAGTAGGCCGGTCTCCCACCGTCCCGTGTCGAGTAGGCGCGTTGTATTTTCCATGAGGGCGTCTGCGCGCTGTATATCGGTAGAAACACGAGTTATGGCAGTCACGCCGAGTGAGTCGACCGCGAAATGGTGTTTAATCAGATCGGTGACTTTCTGATCTGCTTCGGCTCCTTCCCCTATAATGTTGAGCGTGGTCCCGTTGTCTGCATCGCGCCTTGTGCCCCCATGTTTAATCCAGCCGAGAGCTGTTCGTGACGTCATGCGGCCACCCTTTTCTTCGTGTACCTCCCGTGAAACGATCAAATGCGCATTGTCCTGTCAAATTAACATTTGTGGTTTTACTTGCCGGCGCCCGGCTACCGTTTGTTTCGGGAGGTCCAGATCGATTACTGTATTGGCGGTTATAATATATTCGTCCCCGTCACCACGTACTGATAGTTTAACACGTCGGGATGTGCTGTCGGATGAGCACATCCCATTGGCACCGTGTATGCGAAGTCCATGGGGTGGCCCGTTCACCCCCACTTTATCAGCGAGTTCAGCGTCGATGAGGGTAACAGTTGACCCCTCATCGAGCAGCACATGTGTTAATATCTGTCCTTTGGGTCCACATATTTTTACTGACACTACTTTTAATAATACAGCACTTTGTCCGAGCCAAGTTGTGCCCACTGTTTCACTTGCTGTGGCTGGGGGTGACGCGTATCGCGACGAATCATGGAGCAATTTGTGGTGCGACAGGCGGCAGGTGCCGACACCGCAATTTGTGCGTGATTTACACATTCGCGTGTAATGTCCCTTTTCTAAACACTTGTGGCACACGCGTATATTTTTCACAAACTCCCACCGGGAGGGAATGTCCATTGCGGCGAACTGCGGACAATCACGTAATTTGTGTAAACCGCCGCACTTTGCGCACTTTGCGCACTTTTCCCCGTTCACCATACTTTTTTCACTTTTGTCCGATATCATCGTAGCACTCTGTGCATGTACTTGTTCGCGGCGGGCCCGGCCCGGCCGGGCGTGATCGACGAGTCTTGACCGCGGGACCGCCTTCGCGAGGCGTTTGAGAAAGGCCGCAAACTGGTGGATATCTGCAGCCTCTGCATTGTCTGCCACTTTATCTAACCATGCGATACGCATTGCCAGAGGCATTTTTGAGGCCACCTCACTGAGCAGCGCTGGGTTGCTCAGGTAATTATCGGACAGATTACCTAGCGACGCCACAACATTCTGCACCGTCCCAGAAAATTCAACCAGTGCTTCATTTGATGCGTCCTCTGCCAATCGTGGTAATTTCTTGATTTTCTCGTACATTATGGTGGCTATCGCGTGCGCACCGCCGAATCGGTGCTTGAGAACGTCCATGATTTCCGGCACCTGAGCGGGGTCCATGAGTAATGGATTCACGGCGTCGCGTGCCTTTCCACGTAGCGCGCGTTGTAATCGTATCAGATTTTCGGCTGCTGTCATTCCACATGTTGTTGTGGACTGCTGGTACTGGGCCTGAAATGCAGGCCACTCGATTGGGTCCCCGGAGAATGTTGGCAAGTCCTTTGCCGTTGACTGCCGTGCGATAAGGGACGCCATCCAGTTGTCTTCTTCATGAGCCCTTGGGGTACTTCCGGATTGCGAGCTGCGAAAGGCCTCTGCCATAACCGCGGCGATCTGCGCAAGCGGGTCCTGGCCGTAGTTAACCCACTCTCGTGTGTGGCGGGCCGTCTCGTCCGCTGTCGGATTTCCTGGGAATTGCGTAGGAATTGTGTGGCTAGGTAGCGGACAGTACGCTAGATGCTGGGCCTCCGGGAGGGGTGATGCACCAGGCGCCGTTGGCTCAGTGGTAGGCGACCGTGGTTGCTCAGGCGGCCGTAGCGTGTCGAGCTGTGCTGATGCGTCGAGGGGCCTTGGTGTGTCAAGTGGTCGCGCTGTGTCAAAGGAGCGTGATGTGGGGAGCTCGAGCGGCTGCCTCGAAACTCCCAATGCGGCGATCAATTGCTCGATCTGCCGAGCGGAGTCCCTGCTGCGTTTTCTCTCTGCGCGTATTTCTCGTTGCAGCTGACGGAGAGTATCCTCAGTAGAAGCTTCACTATCAGACGTCAGGTGCTCATCCGCGAAGGCAGTGGTGGTCCCTGTAGAGGCGGGTTCGGTGGCTAGAGCCGCTGCCGAGGCAGCTTGTGCTCTGGTGGCCCGGGCAGCCGCACTTGATTGTTCGGCTCCGTATACAGCTGGGCTGGCAGAACTTGGGCCAAGGGGTGTAGGGGGTGCAGGGCTGGGCCCCTCAGGGTCACGGCCTGTGACATCTCGTTTGCTTGCGTCTTCGGGGGCACCTTTGCCAGAGCGTAGATTTCGGGACATCTTGGTAGCGGCTGGGTACTAGATCCGTAGTCCGGGGATCACTATGTGACTTGATCCGGCTCGAAGGACCACTATGTTCCAGACACTTCAGGGTCCGGTCCATAGACTATAAAAATAGGGTGCTGGTCAAGTCGTTATCGTATCCGTGATGTCTCGGGCGTCGGGCTCGCTCTGGATTTCGAGATATTGTTCCTTGCAAAAGGGAAACAATGTCGACTTTTGTAGATTCTGCTGTGGTCGGGTATCCAAAGGTGAGAAGTCAAAGGCAGTTGTAGGTTCCAGTTGAAGAGATAGCGTTGGGTTGAGCGAAGAAATGAGACTCCCTTGGAACGGGCCGTGTGCTTGTATTTATACTCCCGGGCGCTAAGCCGGGCGCGATATGCAGCGCGTCCCGAATTTGCCTGAGGCGAGGGTTTTCTGAGCTCGTGGCACGCGCTGGGTAATGCTCAGAAAATCTTAATATTCTTCATTATATTGGCAGTCTTGTATTCTTTCTCTCAACCCAAATTACTTCTCTCTATCATATTTATTTATTTAGTTATTATGAAAACAAGAAAGAATATGGGGTCCCAGGCCCAGTTATAATCGGGGAATTCTTACATATAAATCTTACATCTGAACATATATTTAAATTTATTAGTTTTTAATACAAAGAGGAGTCCGGCCTATCTTTCTGCGATATTTATTATTTTATTTTATCGGCCGAACTCCGTTAAAATTAACCAAAATATTGAATAAACAGTTATCCTGAGTTCTTAGCGTTGCTAAACAATCCGAGGAGGCTGGGATTGGTCCGAGCGACGACCAATCAAAACCACTCAGAGCCTTAGCAGGCGAGGGGAAATGAGGACTGGGGTAACGTCTGGTAGGGCATCGTAAATACTGCGCGGGGAGTATTTTTTAGCCATTCCACAGTAGCGCTTCGTGGTGAGAGGTCCCACAAGACCCGTCCGGTATACCAAGGTTTGCACGTTACCCGCTGTAGCGTTGTAGTATATTTTGTATGAACTGTTTCCTTGGACATAAAGTTCTATACGTACCGGATTCATAACGCACTTATCGGATTCATTTCGGATTCTCTCTTGGGTAATATTGGCTGATTGGTGGATTTTTAGTATGGAATTTGAAT
>JAHDVE020004556.1:0-52647 GCA_022606495.2 Halesus radiatus
GAAACACGCCAAACGCGCGCCCAACATTTGTACACGGTCTTCCAGGCTCAAGTTCACTCCTTCCTATCCTCTAAAAGACCCTCCACACAGCATCCCCAAAGATGATATAGGCCTTGAGGGAAATTATTTTCCTCAGGGTCTCCTGTGTGGAGTTACTGTAAAAAAAAAATTAGAGGTGAGTAAAATAACGTTAAACCGTTTAAGTTCCGAAACGGTTGTAACAGTTTCGTGGATGTCGGGATAACCATTTATTTTAAACGTGTAACAATTCATTTGATTGACAATAGAGAATTCGGCGCGAAACGTTTAAAACAACTCCCCGCAACACTTTACTTAAATGCTTTACCCATCGTAAACTGTTGCACGTTAGACGCTTTCACGTTAAACGCTTTCGCCCGAAACTCCATCGCTAACTATTGATACAAAACGCTTTCGTCACACCCATTTTTTTCTAATTTATTAGTAACGTTATTTTGAAACAGTTTTGAGTAACCGTTTATTTTGATAAATAACCTGAAACGCCCACCTCTAATGTCAATGCTCAAATATGCACTAACAATACCATTTAAATTTTAAACTACGAAAACAGGAAAGTTGTCTTCTGGCACCCAGTTCCATTGGAAATTTTAGATTTTACGAGGTGGGGTTGCGAAATTCCTACGGGAAAGATACCGGTGTCTACCTCAATAAATTGCATTTCTGGAGCAGCGAAATTCAATTACGGCCATCTCAACTACGAATCAATTTTTTAACAAGATTTCAAAAAGTAAACGGTTCCAAAACTAACACGTTTCCTCCGAGAGAATTTTGAATTTGAACAGTTCATATTTTGAACATCGCTAAAATGATGAAAAAAGGCTAAATCGTGCACTAACGACCAAAAAGGTCCAAATATACACTATATTGTATGCTGTTACGTAACGGAATTCAAGACTAAAATGCATGTAGCTCCCCGTTAAAAAGTCCGCAAAGTTGATTTGGTTACGTTTCCGCGAGGCCCAGAATTCCTCCGGTGACCGCGTCGCTCGCCCGCAGAACCATACCGGCATTGGAATCGTGAGGTTGTGGGTTAAAAGGGCAGAGCTAATTGCCGTTGGCAATGGCCGCTTACGCGTGGGTGAGCATCATCTCGCTTACAATGCATTTCGATACTATAAACTCCTTGTCCTTGTATAAATCTAACTAGTAAAGTCAGTGACGAGTGTATAACTCCCAGTGACCTGCTGGATGCTGGCCGTGTGGGATTGCGTGTTCCCCGGCATCACACATTTGCGATGGAGGAACGTGCACCCGACGCCGTTGATATGTAAGCTGTTCTTGAAACCCGTTTATCTGTGCTGTAATAAACTGAATTCTAGTAGAACATGCCCGATTCTAGATGCATGAGAGAGAGAGAGAGATATTTCCACCATTAGTTAGGATATATAAAGTCGAGATTTGTGTATAATTACCCTATGTACGAGTATGAGCTGTGATTGCTCTCCCGTAATAAACCCTGGCTCGAGGACGCATATCTTTCATTTGGTAGTTCGAGTACCTTTTGTCCCTGAGCAGATTTGAGGCAGCAACCGCCTCACGACCTTGCGAATAGGAGATTACATGTTCCGCCTACTGAGCTACCCAAGGTAAACCATGAGTCAGTCGCTCCATTGTCTGGCCTCAAGGTAAGTCAAAACCTGAACTTCTAATCATAACACTGGCGCCAACATGGGGAGCCGCCTTTCTTACCTCTTACACTGGTCCCCAACGTTCTAATCACAACACTGCCGACCTAGAGTGGAGCTTGTTCCCCAACACTGGCCTCCAAGGTGTCAGTCCTCCAACAATGCATGTGCAAATGCGTATTTGTAATCCGATGTCACTTAATGAAGTTTAACGAACTTAAAGCACTCTGGAAGTCTAATTTCTATTGCATTCTACTTTCTTCCTTTGTTTGCTGCTTGCTTTGCCTTCTCTGATTTTTTTTGTGATCGATTTTTTTTGCATCCACCTTTCTCCCCAATTCAGACTCTCTCGAATAAACTAAAAAAAATATTAACTCCTCGATCCAAGGATAGATTATTAGGATTTTTATAAAAAAAAAAAATTACTGTATTCACCACTTTATTAATATGCACAGATATCAATATGTTTTAAAAGCGGTGCTTTCTTCATCAGGAATATATATAATATTTAAAAATAATAATTTCAAGTATTTAAAAATGAAACATGTTGATATCTGTGTATAATGTGGCGAATACAATGTTTTTATTTATTTTTTATTAATTAATTCACAATGACACCACAAAGTTAATACATACCAATCTTTTGAAGAAATTATTTTATTTAACTATTTTTTCTTGAAGATAGTAATGACGACAGAATACACATCATGACACTGGACTGTATTTCATACATTTTATTTGATCATGCTTCATAAACACATTACATTTAATTGGTGAACAGAATGAGGCCCATCGTGGTGACGAGCAAATAGTTACGCAATACGTCAATAGGAGTAGACAAGTTATATACCCACCAATAAGTACGAAAGCTTACAATTTTATATCAATGAAAGAAAATAATTGGAACAGAACAGTGTAAAATTTATCAAGTGTTTTTTATTTCCACATATTTATCAAACACTCGAAAAAAATGTCAAGCGGTTTTTAATATTGATTAATTGACCTAATATAATTTTTTCACAATGAATTTTATGAAGTGTGTCAAACGCCTTCAAACGGTAGGAATAATAACAATTAAAAACCTGTCTGTGATTCAAATAATGTGTTGAAGACTATACAGGGTGTCTGGGGGTAAAGTGCAATAACTTCGGGAGGTACAAGTAAAAAAGATGAATATCTTTTTTCGAAATCGTTATTTTCATTTTTCCGTTCCTTTTTTCTTTGTATTATCAACCACCAACTGAAATTATTTTTGAGGAAAATAATTTACCTTAGGTGGTTGGACCGAATCGGAAGAGGCCGGTTGAGGAAAACCCCTTGACCTCTCCAGCCGGGCTCGATCCATCGCCTTGCACCGCAGTGGGAGGAATGGATTAATATATCCTTCACTCCTGAACACACTTATCCCAGATTCCTACCCACCCCTTTTTCTTCCCAGGACTTCCTATCCTTCCCTTCCTTAAAAATACCCTCCATTCAGCATCCCCAAAGATGACATAGGCCTTGAGGGAAATTATTTCCCGGAGCCTCCTGTGTGGAGTAACTGTAGAAAGAAAAAAAAAAGCGCTAAAGATTTGTACAAGGTTGACATTTGTCACTTGAGAACGGGTCGCTTCTACGACTCGTTCTTGTGTTCAACTGATCGGCTATGGAATGATTTGACGGCCTCTGTGTTTCCTCCCTCCTATTTATATATTATATAATCTTCTTAGAAGTATTTTTAAAGCAATAATTTAACTAATTAATAGCTTTGTTTAGCGCCCGCTAAAACGGCTTCATGAAAACACACATTAATGGAGAAATGCAATCAACATGACAATATTATAAAACGCACGTTACTAAACTCACATCTTTATTGTACAGATAATGCGCTGATATGATGCTAATATCACTCTGCGCACAGAACAATAGAGCTATAAAATTAATAAAACATGAAGATAAGATTTATTGCTGCCAACAGCCGCTCTCCTCGTCCGGACACCAGTCATTGAAAGGTATGATATAAGAAAATGTCATGAATTTTAATCGACAACAGAATTTGAGTGCACTGCACTACAAATTAGGTATATTTCGAAAACATGATTTCGGAATATTGGGCCCCAAAGTCTGGAATAAACTGCAACATGATCTAAGAGTGACAAAAGATTCAAGACGAAAAAAATTGGAGCAAAACATAAAACTCATTTCTTCAGAAGGCAATATTCTTAATTCGATGATAGAATTGCAAAACGAATTCTTCTAACCTTTTGGTGCCTAAAATCACATAAATAATTTTATGTTTTGCGCAAGTGTTTTATTTATTTATTTTTATCACTTTCACCCTTCAAGGGTATTCTTGGCCATCATTTAAAATTCTGGAAAGAGGGAAGGCGTACAAATCTAACTTTTAAAACTATTTGCAAAAAGGATCATACTAAATACTTTACCAAAATAGGAGGTTCTGTAAATAAGACACACATTTTTATTAGTTGGTTGTTTTACATAATATCTCCGATTTTCGATTGTTTACATTGATCGCGATACTGACGCAAGTTTTGTGTTATAATTTCGTCAGTTAGGAACGCACTGTTACAGCCACCTGCAACACCAAAAAAGAAGACAATTTGACAGTTGATGAATTTCGTTCAGCCTATAATATATATAACATGCACTAAGTGTTTAATGGCAAATTAAAAAATTACATGAATGATTTGAGTCAAGTTCAGACTTGGAAGAGATGAGATGTTGAACGGAAGGGAGGTAATTTTAGATAACGCTTGGTATAATAAAGGATATTGTTTAGAGAAGAACAACCAAAAAAATATGTGATCTAAATTTCCCACTTCTAGATCACAGAAAGTACAATCCGGAGAGTCAAGTACTTACATATAGGCGCCCTCGTGGCAGCCGGCTGCTCTTAATAATCGCTCTTAGTTAATCTTGGAAATATTGGAAAGTTATTAATTTTCCCGGTGTAAAAATAGCATAAAATAACCGAAATATTTTTTAGGTTACATTTATAAAAATTACATAATTTTAGTGCTGCCGTCTCGAGCTTAAATCAAGTTTATAATAAAAACCCAAATATTTCAAATATTTTATGTTGAAATCTGCTTCGTTCTTCTGAATTAACGCATCGGGCATCGGTCACATCGGTCGAAAGGCCGCATGTACTAGTGAAGTGACAAAAGTGATTTACAACGGCTGTTCGGGCTACGGTGGTTGTAAAAAATGTTGTATACAATCGGGAAGTGCCCGACCAGGGGCTGCTCTACGACCTGCTGTGGTCCGACCCCAACAAGGACACCGCCGGCTGGGGCGAGAACGAGCTTCACTTTCACCTTCGTCATTGAGATAGTGGCCAAGTTCCTCAACAATCACGAATTTGACCTGATCTGCCGGGTGCATCGGGTGATAGAGGACGGATATGAGTTCTTTGCCAAGAGGCAACTGGTCACCCACTTCTCGGCGCCCAACTACTGCGGGAATTCGATAATGCAGGTGCAATGATGTCAGTGGACGACACGCTGAAGTGCTCCTTCCAGATCCTGAAGCCGGCCGACAAGCGCCACCTGGCGTACATGCAGACCAACACCAACCGTCCCGTCACGCCACCCAGGGGCGTCACCAAGACAAAGAACATTTTGAGGGCGCTATGGATCATTCCCCCCGGCCACCATCCTCCCCCGACGCTCCCCCCTTTCAAGAGTATTCTGTGTTATTTATCCTAAAAATATGTGGATAATAATTCATTGTCTGAGCTTAAATACATTCTTGAATATAATGGAAACAATCACTCTATCATTTGTGTTAGCGTCTTGCAATATTTCGTAAGGTATAAATGCAGTTAGCTTCTTTTTTTCAATTTAACATGTATGAAAACTTAGACCAAGCCGTATTAAGTTTTGATAATTTAACTGCATCTTTTTATATGGTCTATAAATAATGAGTAATGATAGCCTGTCCAAAAAAAGAAAATAAAAATTCGTAGAATAGATGTAATATAAGAATAATATAAGAGGAAGTAATATTTGTACAGCGCCCTTGAGGTGATTTTTCACAAAAACGGCGCTATAAATCAGCCGATTATTATTATTATTATTACCCTTAAGTAGGCATATACAGAAATACAGAACTTTTTACAGTTCGCGACATTGTAAATAATTAAATTAAATGCAAATACCAATAATAATAAATATATATTTTTTAAATTAAGAGTATACAATACATTATCCATTGTATTCCCAAGAGTTAAGAAACTCATTGTGGGATCACATGCAGAACCTGCAGTACAGTTTTTAGAAACAAACATACTACATATTCAAGATACATAATTAACATTCACGGTACAAACAACATTTACAACACATAATTAGGATTTGTAATAAAGACATATCACTGGTACATTATAATATAAGTGTACAGAGACACTTGTTATAAAGAAACACATCACTAAGTGTTAACATCGTAAATATTTTAAATATTACAGTGAAGTTTATAAGCTTCAATAAGTCATTATAATAAATTGAATATTAATTCTAGACTTATAGAAAAGTCAATAGACGTCCCAAACTTTAAAAAATCAGATAGGTATATCCGAGACACTATATCTATATTGCAAATATATTCTGATAGAACTTTGAAATCGTACAAAAAAGACAGCAGTCAAAAAAGGAGAATTATTTGAGGATAATATTTTTAATTCCTGATATCGATAAAAATGGCACAAAATAATTAGGTCTGAATAAGTCAATCGGAGAGTGTTGTCCGGTAAGATAGAGGATCTGGGTTCGATTCCCAGTTGCGATTGTTACCTTTTTTATTTTTCATTGTGATTTGTTAATACTATATTCTTCAATAATATTTTTTTAGTTATTTTCTACCCTTGAAAATCCTTGATATATTCCAAAAATGTGCAAAAAACATTAGCAGTTTTTATTATTATTACAAAATTATATAAATGGAGCAGGATACATAAATACATAGAGAATAATATGACGATAGCTCAACGACTACTTGGTAGTATTTGTATTACCTACATTTAAGATTGTTGTTTTACTTCCAGAAGATATTTATTTCGACACAGCGGTGATAGTACAAATTCCTTTCAATATATCTACGATGATAAAACGCTGATATTATTTCTGGTAAGTATTTATGGCAGTGAAAACTGGAATTTTGATTTATTTTTGGAACTGATAAAGAATTTTTAAATATTGTAAGTACTCTTGAGTTCATGTCGGTACCTCGATAATTCATCCATTAATTTCCTTTGCGTTTTCTCAAATTCGGAAAGTTTGGGAAGTTGGATCTGTTAAATCATTATGGAAAATTTCATTAGGTCATTCAGCAGGTGAAACATTTAAAAACGAATACAACTCTGAGTTTAAAAAGAATCTTTATACTCGCTTAATTAGTCATTTTATCAAAAGAGACTTGAACATTTAAAAAAATATGAACAAAGAACCAACCTTCGACAATAAATTCTTCCTATTCGAGTCCTCATAGCTTGCCTCATCAAAGGCAAATCTAGAACTGTTTGAACGAAAAACGTAACAATTATGCTGCTACGAAAACAAATCAAAAATTAAATTTCCATGGGCGGAATCAAAAATTCACTTCAAATAATTAACAAACTAGGAACAAATCCCGTCTTAGGACAGTCAAATTGACAAGTTTAGTTCATATTAAATGTCATTATTCAAAAATAGAAGGAAAAAAAGATAGCATTGCCATAGCACATATAAAGAGAGAGATAAAAAAAAAATATATATAGAGATGAGAAAAATAGGACAGATCAATCAGTTATGTATACCAGATAATTTAAGTATACCTTAGTAATTAAGCGACGAGGAAAAAAATTAAAATGAGAGTGAGGTTTTTTTATTATTTTAAATCTTGGTGCATGACAGACCCCGGAGACAGTTTAGTTAAAAAAAAGCGTTGTAAAAAGTGAGCAAAAAATCATGGTTATAGTATAAATAAAAAAAATGTAGTTTACGAGGAACGGCTGCGCAGCCTATTTCATACGAAACTTAATTTTGGATTTGTGGCCAAAATACTCACCTAAACCCAATAATCTTTTTTTTTTTCGTCAAAAAGTATAGTAAATATCTAGTACGGATTAGAAGTTATTTATTATTTTTGTTTTTCATTATGAAATATAGGTCATTAAAGGAATAAATTTATCGCGATTTTAGATGCACCTTTAACAATTATATGGGGGCTAACGGTGATTTAAAAAAGTTTTATCCCGTCTGCTTTGAAAATATTATGAAATATAATTAAAAAAAAAATTAATATTAAAATAAGCATTATTGTGGACTTTAAATTAAATTAAAAGCGGCCAATTTAAGCTGGAAAAATTTGCCGTACATAATTTAGAATATCGACCCGAAAAAACCTTCCATTTTTAAATGGTTTTGTTTTTGTATTTTTAGTTACGTGGTAATTTTCTGTGTTTTTTTTTTTGGTTTCTTGTTTTCAATTAGGCTATGTTAATATTATCTTCTTCAATGATTAAATAAAGAAATTTATTAACTCGGTGATTTTTTCTTTACTGTGAGAATTTGCCATTATTTTAAGCCTGGTACACATAATGTTATCTTGTCTATCCGACTTAATTAGATTAATTTAAATTCCCAGGACTTTAGCGTTCAACTTGAATATATGTGATAAATAAATTACTGATAAAAAACGATAGAATATCTTTATTATATTGTAACTACCATGATTTAATACATAGGTACTAACCCAAGTAGCAAAATATAACCACCTACTCTGTGTAGTCAATAAAAATAATTTTTTTCATCAATCTCCATATTTAAAAATGAATGTTTGCCTGTCTGTCCTCGATTTTCTCGAAAATTTCCCGACCGACGTCGCTGAAAATAGCACAGTTTGTTCTTATTAGTGACGGAAAGGTTTAAGAGTAGTTTGAATGAAATCCAATATGTAAAACTATTGCTATAACGTTTTAAAATTAGTACGAAAAACATTGAACCCGCCATAATAATAATAACAATAATCGGATGATTTTTAAAGCGCCATTTGCGTGAAAAATCACCTCAAGAGCGCTGTAGAAATATTACTTCCTATTCTTTATCTAATTATGTACAAACAGATACAGAAAAAGGCAGGTCGCTTCAGACGAACACAGTTTTATTAGAAAATTTAGGTATGGAGATGATATTTTTCAGTTGCTATTTTATCCTCCTTTTCTATTTTTCTATTGATGTTTCATCTATTAGAAGATTGGTGGGACAAGACGAGTTGGTATTTATTGAAATACTTATAATTTTTAGGACTGGAAAATATTTATAAAATTACCTTAGAAAGTGTAAGAAATTTTTAACGGATAATAACATTTTTTTATTTATTTTTTACACTTTTAGTTATTTACAGTGTTGCGGGCTGTGGACGCATTTGCGCACCGATGGGTAAATTTTTTAAACTTTAAGTGAGCACTAACCGGATAGCGCCTAGATATGCAATTTACAGGTGCATTTCTTCAATTTATAGATATGATTGTCTGAAAAGATGAGTTTTAAGTTTAGTTCTGAATTTTGTCGAGTCTTTAATATGTCTTCGTCAGTTCATGTTGTATTGAGGTTAGCCGATAGATATACTACTCTAGTTAGCCACAGATTACATATTTATAAGAAGAAGTTTTGCTTGGGTAGAATATTTTCAAAATGGAAAACACAAGTAGGTACTCACTTAAGAACTTTATTATTTAGATATATTTTGAAAAAATAAATGTTTCGAATGAAATAAAATTTTCAAATGAATCTTTCTTATTTCTTTGTTTAGAGATAGTAATAGTCGTAAAAGGGCATTACCTTCGCTTTCAAATCAGTTGTGGCACCCAAACAACAAGCAAGAATTCACAACTTTATTATTTTATTCCAGAAAAAAAAACCCGAGCAAGACCGGGTACACATCAGATTCCAATAATAAATCGTGCTGATAATTTAAAAGGGAAAATAACATTGAAAACGATTGAGTGCAACCTTGATACGTGTGCAATTATGTGTTGTCTTTTACGTAGTTAAACGAATAAATTCGTGCATTTTACAAGCGCATTTTTTTATAATTATTTCAGAACTATTGCAATTCCGTGCATTTTAATGTCGTAAAGTAGTATCTATGTTCTAAACGTGATTTGCATATTTTATAACCTTCCCATGCCGCTATGCATTTTGATCCCATACTTAATACGAGTTGCAGTTTTCTTTAAAGTGCGTGTGTGCAGTGAACTCCAATAAACAAGATAATAATATCGTAAGGTAACCTTGTATTATAAATCACCACACGTTAACACTGCAAAAAAAATTAAAATGAATCCCATACGTGCGTTTTTAATTCAGCGTCCATGGGGTTTTCTGTTCTAAGAAATAGCGAATACAATTCTGTACTCGTAACATTTCAGCGGCAAACCGTGGAAGCGTGCAAACCTTTAGGAGTCCGTTAGCTGCCGGGGTGCGCAGCGACTATGGTATTTATTAACGCCAAATTTGTACGAAATAACATTTTGCAAAAGACAATATTTGTTTTTTTTTTGTGATAATTGAATTTTAGATTGTTATTGGAATAAGTTAATTACTGCATTTTTATATTAAAAAAACGTTGAGGTTCTTACGTAAATTGTGATTTTCGTATTTAAAACATTTTTTTTTATAACCATCATTAAATTCATTATTCACGGACGCTTTAATGAATCGCCAAATTCTAACCTATTGCTGGGTCGCTGATATCTGGTGCAGAATGATGAAATTCCTTTATATCCGGGGGAAAATATGAATAATTTTGGATAATACCAACATAGAATTTATAGGTGAGGGAATTTTTTCTCCCCTTTTTAATCTCCGATTGAACTCTCAGTGAGAAAAGCCACGAACCGCCACTGCTAATGCTAACATATTTTACTCGTAACGTCACATTCTCTAATTTAATGAATAAACAATTGAAAATAATTCATTTTTGAGTTGTTAGATACTCTCGTCACAAATTTTGATGACCTTCAAATCGTCGATCAGCGCCATTTTGATGTTTTGATTGATGATTGTCGGTTCATTTCAGCTTTTGATCAAATAGTGATCAGCTGATAAGCATTACGACATGTCCATTATGCTCGACAGCTGATGACATTTTGCGAGGTAATCAATGAACGAATAATAACTTTCGCTGCGCATCAAACACTTAGTTAATAAATTACGGCTTTAACATCGTTTACTCATCACATCACATTCTGGCGTACGACCATCGTAATGAAATATTAATTAACCATTACGTTGTCTCACCGCGTACACAGAGAGGATAGACCGCCACACAATACTTGCTTCGACACACGCTCCTCGCTTTGCTCACATTGATACATCGTCTCTCAGTGGCGTGCATTGCTCCATGATCAAGAGTAGGCTGCAGTATTTTCGATTGTAATTGCATTAATTTGCATATTTTGGCGGCCTTGAAAAACATAGTCTTTAATATAATCTTCTATCAATAGTTATAGCCAGATTGAAAACTGGGAGTAAAAGTTGGTTACGGTTACACATTTAATTTTTATTATTTTTTAGTTATCAAACAGATACAGAATACGATACTTATATTGTTAAATGAACAAAGAACAATTGACGGCCTCCATGGTCGAGGGGTAAGGCTCTCGACTACGAATCCGAAGGTCGCGGGTTCTAATCCCGGCGTGCGCAAGTAAATTTTATTTTAATTAATTTGTGCAGTTTCACAATTAATTCATTTAAAAATAATATATAGTATATTTGCGCACGTTCCAGAGTGGAAGATATTCTCAGTATCGCCCTGGTGAAAGACCACCATTCAGAATTGAAACGTTGCTTGAAATGGCTTTTAGCCGTGTTTGGTGACCAGATCTGAATAGCCAGGTATTTCCCCTCTTCCCCTTCTCCTTTCCCTTGTCAATACCTTCAGCCTCACAACATTCCCCAATTGGGGAAGCCATAGTCTCACTGGCTCCAGACAGTTGGGAGTAGTTGGGACTCTTGTGCGGTATTCATATAAAAAAAAATTTGTTCCAATTTGAGAGCAATTAAACATTATACATTTTAAACAAAAACAAAAGAAAAAATAAACAACAGATTTTATAAGAACATGTAAAACGAGTAATTAAAATTTTCGCATCATCCGATAAATTGAGCCAGTTTGATTCATGTTTTCAAGGTACAGTTGAAACTTTCTACATCTCGTAAGGTATTGAATGTTTTGCTGATACGTTCCATTAATGCATTTTGCGCATACTTACATTTACAATGTGGTATACGAATACTAAATAAATCGTTCGATTTGATGTGGCGTTCATGACAACAAAATGCAACTCTTTCCAACAGATATGGTGAATCAACAAAAAATTCAAATTTTTCTATAAGAATATATAAAGATATAAATATTTACTCATACTTATGTATTTTTTATTTCAAATCGTCTTTCAAATCATAAAATCTTCTCGAGCCATCTTTAAAGTTGGCACAGCTCTTCATCCTTTATGGACTGCACGCCACTGCTCGTTTAATACCTATTCTTATGTTATAGTGTCTTGATGTAACACGACTCAAGCTTTTGATACACCTGTTTGTGACATGTCTTCCTGGCGTCCCCGACTTATTTTACCATTCACTTTCCCACCTGTTACCTATGTTATACATTATTGCAATAACTTCATATAATTGTTTGTCCGTTTTTGCATTAATTCAAAGGTTAATTTCAGGTATTCATGGGTCATCGAACTCAACAGTAGGGCACACCTGTTAACAGTTATTAACATCTATTTTAATATTTCCGGAGAAGCTGGTACATATAAAATCTTGCTTTTAAAGTCCTAAAATATCCAAAAGTATCGGATTATGGAATAAAATAAAAAAAAATAGGGGTTTTTCAATAGGAAATGCATTCAGCCGTGAAAAAGCGAACCATGGCAATGAATTTATGATTTCCGCACAGCATTGACCTTACAAAGGTCTGGGCGCTATACAAACATACATAATGATGAATGATTACTGACCAGTAATTGTCAACTGTCAGAATACAATACGAACCCTCGATTGAACGCTAAACGCATACAAATTGACAGTTTATAAACTGGGCACGGCATAAACTGACCTCGGTGATGCTAGCGGTGATTTCCGTCAACTGGCAATAGGGCCGGACCCACCGTAAGCACAGATGGAACCTGTGACCAGGGCGCAAAATGATAAAGGGCGTTAGGATTATTCAATCAATTTTCCTCAAAAATTGCGAAAATTCATAAAATCTTTATGTTTACTGTCGTATAGCAACACAAATTATCCATAGACGTCATTATTAGTGTTATTTTCTGTTACGTGATAAAATATGTCACCTTTTTAATTACCTATTTATTACTTTTACTGTTTTTTTACAGATTGTTCGCACATAAGTGAGAACAATGTAATTATAAAAAAACTAACAGATGTGAGAAACAAAGAATGTCTGAAGTTCATGGGTACTGTGTTCTGCTATATGGCAACAAACATAAATATTTTATGCATTATATAACGACGGGTACCACCAAAAACCGGTAGAATCTTTCGATCATAGAATCAGAATTATACCATATGTAATCTGTTTGAACCTTAATTTACGTGTTTCGTCTAACTAGAATAGTCTAAAAATTCTAAATTATTTCTTCATATTTATTAAAAAAATAGTCGACTTGAAAACAATATTGGTTGAGGCAATTGATAGTGTGGTGGGTCGCTTGACTGACAGTTGGACAGGCCAACTTTAATATTTACATCGGGTAAACGACTTAAATATGACAAGTGATTATTTTTGAAAATGTCTTTATCTTGGGTTATGTAGTTTCTTTTATAGAAAGGAAATATATTATTTTTCTATGTTACAGCCAACTCAACTGCATGCTATGAATATTAGGTTAGTGGGTGGATTTGGATTTATAATTAATTAATTATTTAAATCATCGCAGTTCATTAACTGATTGTATTAATTTATTGTCGTGATAAGTCTGAGTATTGATTGCGATTGTTAATTTTCGTTTTCATTTTTTGATCTCCGATTCAGATTACGATAGTGCTACTAGCGATTGTATTGATCGACTAAAACATATTCATATATTAAAAAAATATTTTCATTGATGGGGCACCATTCACTCTTTTTACACAGGGTGCAAAGTGCTCTTCGTCCGGCCCCTAATAACGCAATGTAGCGCACGCCAGATCAGATGGGTCGTTGGCTGGTTCTGAGTTCAAATACATGGAAATCCGTATTTACATGTCGTCTTTTTCCAATGTTAAAGTCAGATGTCAAAGAATTCTGAGCGCAGCTGATCGTAGAGTTGCCATTTTGCTGTAGGTTACTAGCTCCGCGCTGATTTAGCGAGGCGTGCGACGCATGACCTAGACGAGTGCGAGCAAACATCAAGCGATAGTTGAACATTAATACAAAAACCCGAAATATTATTTCTGTTACAATTGATACAGTTTGCCCCTTTTGACTGCTAAAAAATGGGATCTGCCTCAAACGCTAGGAGCGCGGTGTGTGGACAAAGCTATTGATCCCTGAAACAATTAATGAACAAATTAATTTAACAATAATTTTGATATATTAAATGCTATTTTAATGAAATATATTCATTCATAAGTGGAAAACGATAATCAATTAAATTGTCGTTTTTTTTAAATCTTTTATTTTCTTTTTGTTTTTAATTAATATACTGCCAGCAAATATATTTTTTTAAGCGTTTGCACTTGTTCAACATACTTCAAATGCTTTCTGCTTGCCTGCAAATATTAAATAAACCTTGAAGAAGATAATATTAACACATCCCAAATGAACCACGAAACCGAAAAAAGACAGAAATTAAAAAAAAATTCAGTCGCAGCTGGGACTCGAACCCAGGACCTCTACCTATCCGGGGTAACCGCTTAACCAACTTAGCTAATGAGACCAGTTCAATTTACGCCATTTACACCGATATCATACTTCAAGTTCAAGATTTGTTAATATTATCCTCCATTTTTATAAATCCCATATTATTGGCTGCTATCCTTATGGTGAAATCTTTTTAATTTGTGCCGTTTTTTCGGTTTCGTGGTTCTTTTGGGATGTGTTAATATTATCTTCTTCAATGATTAAATATTACAATGAGGTTTACAAACTTCAATAAGTTATAAAAAATAAATTGAATATTAAATAAACTCTCGTAAGAGCTTCACCGTTACTAATCTTGGAATACGCCGACGTGAGTTACTTAGATAAACAGTGACCTTGTGAGCAAACTGGAGCACCTGCAAAATACGAGTAATTGATATATTTTTGACCTTCAGAAATTCGATCACATCTCGAAAAATGCATTTGATTGTAGTGATGTGCTATCAAAACACGATTCTTTTTTCAATTTGGATGAGTGTTTCAGGCTAATAATTATTGTTTATAAAAATAATTGTTACTTTTTTGTAATTTAAATTTTTTTCAATTTGGATGAGTGTTTCAGGCTAATAATTATTGTTTATAAAAATAATTGTTACTTTTTTGTAATTTAAAAAATAAAACAATAACTTTGTTTACATCACTTTTATTTATACTTTAGAAGACCGGGTTTCGCTACTACCGTAGCTTCTTCAGGGCAGTATACAACTAAACTATAAACCAAGATGCACATGTGTTATAGATTGATATAAACAGGCGAGTGAAGGGCCACGGGTGGTAGATCAGCAGGTACCTGCTGACCGGGAAGAGTGTGTACTTTGTTTATTGGGAATAATTTAAGGATTGGACTTTTATTTAAATTTATTTGATTATTTATGAGTCTACTATTAGTGTTTTTGGCTTTCCTTATTTCTAATGCCTCTAAGTTATCTAGTCGAATGTCGGATCCATTTTTATGTAGTAAACTAGTGCCTGTATTTTTATTGAATGTATAATTTACCGCTTCATATGAAAATATACTTTTTTGTAGTTTGTCTAGCGGGATTTTCTTATTCAAAACACAAAATTTACAGGTAAGGTTTCAATATATATACATATCTATATAGAATAAAAACATATATAACAAACTTCAAACATAAATATTTGTAAAGAATCTTACTCAAATTCTCTATCCATATATTTTTACTTTATACAAACGGTGTTCATAAATATGAATAGAAAGATGGAATCAGGAAAACATCAAATAAATACGTAATTTGTAGCAATTTAAAAAATATTTATTAAAAAAAATTACCATTAAACAGTGTAAGTAAGAGTGCACGAAGTATAGCGTCGCACCACGGTCCAGCGGATACTGATTATGGTAGAATTTGGAGCACATGCTCTAAGAATGAGAAGGAGGATAGAATTTAATTAGGCGGTAATGGCAACCTAAAACCAATATGGAAATATAGGATAGATAGGACTAAAGGAATGGATTGAGCGTTGGTTTTAATTTCTTGCTTCCTGCTTCTTCTTGTTTCCCGCCTCTTCTTGTTTCCCGGTTCTTCTTGTTTCAGTTTCCAACTTCCCGCATTTATGTTTTGGTTTTTCTTCTCGTTTCGTTTCCAGTTTCCCGATGTTTCATGCTACCCACTTCCATTTTTCGATTCCAACTCAAAAAAAGAAATTCACGATCTGAATTATATTTAAGAAAAAACCAAAAAAGATGACTTAAGTCGATTTTCTTGTGGGCGTTTTTGTTACAATAAACTGTCAAATTCAAACGTGAATCCTAACATCAAATCTGAATGCTCATTGCTATAATTGTTTAAAAAATAGCATAGATTCACAAGAAAATTGTTTACTAAATCAGCTCTCTGTAAAGACAATCCACATGAAAACTGGATGAAAAAAGTATCGTGTAAGAGCGTCTTAAGGACGTCTTTAGGAGGGACAAGGGAGCGAGGGAGAGAGCAAGATGCGGAGGGACGCCGCTTCGCCCACCGTAATACACAGTAAATAACTTCCATCGTTCCACTATTTATTGGTCTATTAATTTGAAATGATTTGTAACTAATTATTAATGACTAAAGCAAACAGCAATGATCTGGTATGATAGTTTTTGAAAAACAGCCAGGAAACGTCAAAGACCTTGGGGTTGCCATAGAAATGACATGCTTAGTTTAGAATTTATTATTTGTCTAGAATATTATGCCAGGTTGAAAATGTGTTTTATTAATTGTTTTTGTGTTGAATTCGTAGAACTCCATTTAGTTTTTATTTTTATTTAATGTATATCAAAAAGAATAATGTTATTATTAAGTTCAAGTATTTTTACTTTTTATTATTGTGACAGCTGTTTCGGCGTTCAAGGTCACATAATAGAGAATTTTAATTATTTTCTAACTAAATCTGTTTTACCGATTATAAATCATTATTTTTTAAAAAGCCGCCAAAATTAGAATGGAATGGCAGAGAATAAATCATATAAATAAGACATCACAATGTCAAGTAACATGAAATTAATTAGGAAATACTGCTTCAGAAGTATGGAAAAAAGTATTCCTTTCCTGATCCGAAAAAGCTCGTTTCTATTGTGTTCAATCATGCATGAACACTTCTAGAAATTGAAAAGTCCCAGTGAACAAGTCATGTCGTTAAACATTACTTTAGAACACGAAGACAAGTATAGGAGTAAGATTTCAAAATCTGTAAGAACTTTTTTAGAAAATTTAGTGTTGTGTTTTTGATAAAAAATCGAGTAACTCGCTTGGTATTGTTTTGATTTTGTTCAGCCCGTGTCTGGTAGAATACCGCACCAACAGGAAAATAGGATAGGTGTAAACACTTCTCAGGAGAGATAGTGCCCTTAGTCACATGACACTCATGTGTAGATTAACTAATTATCCACTGATTAATGATATCAATATAATGTTAAAAGGGAATTCTAAGCATTCCGAGTTCCACCTCTTGCACCAAACCATATTATCGACTGATTTCGGTAACATGTCTCTGTAAATAAGGGCGTTGATGATAATAATTTATATCGCGATAAGTATTTAATACCCGCTAAATCTATAGCGGCAATTCCATAGATCTTATCGCAGTAGATATTTGTGGCGCAAAAGTGTTAATTAAACAAATTGAGCCTATAAGCATTGTCTGACTAATGATTGGAATTAGCAGTGTACTCGAAACGAGTCATCAGCACCTCTGCGCTATATCGCAGGGTGGGATTTGGTCTTCTACACAGATAGTGTCCATCCCCTCCAGTTCTTAGCCATTCGTCTCAGTCTTCAGGCCTTCCCACTTCTCACTTTCCACCCTCTGCCGGGATGCTTCTCTTCAAGTCACCTTTACTGGGGCAAATACTTCTAATTAGTTTCCTCGGTATCCTGTCATCTGACATTATTTCATTAAAGAACTCCAGTCAAATGTTTTTTTTTTATGAATAATGACGTTCAAAATTAAATCCTAATATATTTAGTTTTTTTTTCATAGTTAAAATAATTGCCAAAGATAAAATGTTTCAAAGCCCGTCAAAACGCTCCAAATCTATGGCCGGTCGATTTTGATCAATTTTGAGGTTAGAGTGTCAAATGTTAAAACAAGGATTCCCTTTACGTAAATAATTTTGTATTTAATTTATAGTAAATCATTACTAAATATAATTTATAAAATTATGTACCTTTTTAGAAACTTTAACTCAAATAATAATAAGAGTATTGAGTATTAACATTATGATAATATCCGTATTGATAATTCGTTTGCTAACGAATACTCTAATGTTATAACAATAATAAAAATAATATCTTTATTGTAATTAAATTTAACTAAAACTAAAAGACATGTATAATATTGTTTTTCATTAATAATAGTTTATTTATATTTAACAGTAATTATAGAGCTTAAAGTAACCCAAATTATGTTTAAATTTAGCCAAAACTAAAAAAAAATACATATTAAAATACGAAACAAAATAGAAAAATAAAAATTTCCATCCTAATCCCAAAACAGATTGCGCACGTCACGTTAGAATTTTCTAAATGCAATGGTAACAACATTACAAGGTGTTTTGATGAGATGATTTTTTAAATAACGATTTATAAATTTTACGTATAATTATATACAATGAAAGTTATATATTCAGAATCGGCTTTTGTTGATCTATATGAATATATATTTTTAAAGCCATTATATTTTTCACTCGAGTTCCTTATTGCAGTATTTGGGTTTCTTGCTCAATTAGATTCGGGTGTTGATAGATATTTCTAATTCTGAAATTTGCAATTTTCAGTGTAGGTTGAAAATGTTTTCGAAGTAATTTTAGTAACTTCATAAACTACCACTTGTGCTGTCTCGATTTCTTATTGTCGTTTTGAGAATGAGCATTTTGGTTCTCTGATGCCGTATTTTCTACCCTCGTACTACTTTAACCGTAGGTTCATTCCACTACTGTACATTCTGGAGAGAAGTAGATATGATCAAACTGCTGTTATTTCATTCTTGAAATATATCCCTTCTACGTGAAGTATCGAAACTTTAAAATCGGAAATTTATAGGAGAGTGGTTTAAAGAGACGGAAGTTTGGTGCAAGTCGAGTTTTAGATTATTTTGCACGAAGGACCTTCATGACAAATTACGTCCCAAATTTGGTGCAAAATGATCAAAAGTTCAAGCTACACCGAGCTTCTGTCTCTTTAAACCACTCTTATATAAAGTTCCGATGTAAAGATCGAAATTTAAAAAGCAATAATATATTCGTTGCGAAATGCGTTGATTGAAGGTTTCAATAAAAAAAAATCAAGTATCAATCTAGGTTATTGGAAAAACGTCCGCCATATCCATTCTCACCCGATTACACCGTTATCAGGACGACAATACTCCAATTAGTTCCTGAATTGTTTCCTTTGACACATTTTCATATAATTACTATCGGGTGAAGCACTCCAAAGCGCAATAAACTGTTAGTTTACCCGTGACATTGCCCTTAATCAAAGTTTATCGGATAGTTAAGGTTTTCCGGAGTACCTGCCGCCTGTCGTTTTAATCTATTGTAGTTTACCTGCGTAAATAGGTACTACGCAATACAACACGCACTCGTAGGTCGAGTGTGCCTGGAGTAGGTACTATTCCAGTACCGAGGTATGATACTAGGTCCCTACTTGACTTCTCAATCAACTAAACTCGTTGATTTACTGCATCGTGCCATTTAATTAAAGGTTATTTTTGTATTATCTTCCAGTGCATTATCTTCCACGTCCTAGATTGCGCAGATGTGTTTTTAAATAAGATTAAAAAAATAACAGAGTTAAAAACACATCTTTAATTGTATAGAAATAATTTACTATTTTAGATAGTTTTGTAAAGAGATGTCTTCCTCACTAAGATTTCCCGTGCTGAATAATATCAGAAAGTAAAATATCAGAATGAAATCCATTTATAGATTTTTCAAGTAAGTTCTCTATGTATTCCATAAACTAACGATTTGTTTTAGGTACCTAACTAAGATCGGAGAAATTGGGTTCGATACTCATAGCAGGAGCCAATTTATTCCAGTTCATTACAAGATATTACTAGTTAAAATGTAAAATCTTACAGTTCGAGTGAAAAACTGGATCATAATTGATTTATTTTTCTTTAATTTGATTTTACGCCCATCTGGGCTTTTAGATAGATTTTTAGAACAAAATATGATGAGCTATCTAAAATTATAAGTACAAAGAGTTTATAAACCATAATCTTAAAACGTTTAACAGTAACATTGGATGGGTATTCTTAGAAAATGCATAGACTACGGTTATCTACTTTATTCATTAAATTTAGAAAAATTATCTGAACGTAGAATTATTTGCAATTTAAGATGTTTATTTAAAATTGTTAATTCAATGTTTTATAACCCTGAACTGCTATATTTGATTGCTTTTTATATATCTGGTGGGACAAGACAGTACATACCATTTTATTATTATTGTGACAATTCAACTATAGCGTCGCAATATTATTCCCCCATGCGACGGATTCAACATCTGGGGAACAAACACTTTGATGTTGTTGATATATTTGGCACATCAATGTTACAGTAGCATACATTATTACGGTTTTTCTCATCGAGTAGAGCTAGGTTATTTGAAATTATTTAACTCTGGATAAAACCGTTAAATTATGTTGTTTCTTTTTTATGTTATCTATTATAATACATATGCACCTTTTCAATATTATTTGTAAATGTCCATGTAAAAGCCTGTAATGGGTGCAAATAAATAAATAAACATACAATAAATAGAAAACTAAAACAATATTACGAATCGTTAAACGCTTCAATTATTTATTGTAAGATTTCAGATGTAATGCAGATGCCTATTATGGACGACTTGGATATTATTTAGCAAAGGTAGATCAATAAAATGTCACGTCATATCAATCACACAGTTCTATTTCCTCAGGCTAGTCGTAACAATTAAGAAACACAATATTTTGTATTACCTACTAATAGGCCACAGACACACATTTTATAGTCTCGGAAATACTTCGTGAGAATGGACTGTTTTCTTAGAGTAATTGTTTTACTAAAGCGACGGCAAAGTTAAAAAAAAAATTGTAGGTGAGATTCAAAAGCATCAGAAAAATTATTTTACTAAATATTTTTGATTCTTTGTGAACAATACGTAACTGGCATCTTGTCTTTTAGTGATAACTTGCTGTACCCGGCCTTACTCGGATTTTTTTTTTGGAATAAAGTTATGAATTTATAAATTCTTGCTTGTTGTTTGGGTGCCATAAATGATTTGACAGCGAAAGTAATACCTTTTGACGACTATTACTATCTCTAAACAACGAAAGTAATACCTTTTGACGACTATTACTATCTCTAAACAACGAAAGTAATACCTTTTGACGACTATTACTATCTCTAAACAACGAAAGTAAAACCTTTTGACGACTATTACTATCTCTAAACAACGAAAGTAAAACCTTTTGACGACTATTACTATCTCTAAACAACGAAAGTAATACCTTTTGACGACTATTACTATCTCTAAACAACGAAAGTAATACCTTTTGACGACTATTACTATCTCTAAACAACGAAAGTAATACCTTTTGACGACTATTACTATCTCTAAACAACGACGACTATTACTATCTCTAAACAACGAAAGTAATACCTTTTGACGACTATCACTATCTCTAAACAACGAAAGTAATACCTTTTGACGACTATTACTATCTCTAAACAACGAAAGTAATACCTTTTGACGACTATTACTATCTCTAAACAACGAAAGTAATACCTTTTGACGACTATTACTATCTCTAAACAACGAAAGTAATACCTTTTGACGACTATTACTATCTCTAAACAACGAAAGTAATACCTTTTGACGACTATTACTATCTCTAAACAACGAAAGTAAAACCTTTTGACGACTATTACTATCTCTAAACAACGAAAGTAATACCTTTTGACGACTATTGCTATCTCTAAACAACGAAAGTAATACCTTTTGACGACTATTACTATCTCTAAACAACGAAAGTAATACCTTTTGACGACTATTACTATCTCTAAACAACGAAAGTAAAACCTTTTGACGACTATTACTATCTCTAAACAACGAAAGTAAAACCTTTTGACGACTATTACTATCTCTAAACAACGAAAGTAATACCTTTTGAAAGTAATACCTTTTGACGACTATTACTATCTCTAAACAACGAAAGTAATACCTTTTGACGACTATTACTATCTCTAAACAACGAAAGTAAAACCTTTTGACGACTATTACTATCTCTAAACAACGATAAAAAAATTTATTTCATCCCAAACATTTATTTTTCAAAACACATCTAAATAATAAGTGTGATGGTAGGAGGAAATTTTCACATATTGTCAGGTTATTAGTAACCACGGAATATTTGTCTTTCTTTTAAATATATATATATATATAGTTCTTTAATAGGTACCTACTTGTGTTTTCCATTTTGAAAATATTCTACCCAAACAAACCTTCTTTGGAATATGTAATCTCTGGTTTACCAGAGTGGTATACACAACATGGCGGGTTCAATGTTTTTCATACTAATTTTAAAATGTTATAGCAATAGTGTTACATATTGGATTTTATTCAAACTACTCTCCAAACCTTCCCGGCACTAATAAGAACAACCTGTGCTATTTTCAACGAAACTGGTCTAGTAATTTTCAAGAAAATCGAGGACAGACAGACAAACATTCATTTTTATATATAGAGATTTAGAGCTCCATGACTTCTGACGGAAATAACATTGCGAGCTAAAAATAGGTATATTTACCGATGGTTTATAAATACTTTAAGATTAAAAATGTAAAATAATATTCACAAATCTTGAATTTGAGATATGATATCGATGAAGATGACACGAATTGAACTTGTCTCATTAGCTAAGTCGGTTGAGCGTTGCCCCGGATAGGCAGAGGACCTGCGTTCGAGTCCCAGATGCGACTGAAATATTTTTAGTTTCTGTCCTTTTGTCCGGATTCATCTTTCATTTAGGTTTGATAATATTATTTTCTTCAATGATTAAATATTACAATTAGGTTTTTAAATCTCAATAAAAATAATTAATAATTAAAAAAAGTATTTCTTATTATTTTTATTAATAATGACATCACAAAAAAATTATGCATTTATTGAATAAAATAATAATTTCTTCAAAAGATTGATATTCGCCTTGTGGCGTCATTATTAATAAAATAATTAAAAAATACACTTTGTCTACACCACTTTATAAATATTTATAAACATCTACATGTTTCGTCAGCAATGCTGTCATCATCAGGAATATATGAATACTAAAAAATAATTTCAAGTATAGACAGATGATACAAAAAAAAATTATTTATGAATAGACAAATTATAAAAATAAACGAAAGTTGATTAAAATAGGTATAAGTAATTAATCAAAAGTGTTAATAAAAATAATTATAAAACATTGAACAACAAATTTGTATCAAATATTTAAAAAAAAAATATTATTAATATTAATATAAAAATAAATCCTAGAAATTGCTGTTTAAAAAAATATATTTGATTGTTTATTAAATTTAATTCACTATTAATTCTTTTCCTGATTTCTAAAATTTGAAATTTGTTTTATTGTAAACAGGTTGTATTTATATGTAAAATTTTAAACCTTTATTTATATCAAAAGAATGATTGTTTTCTAAAATATGATTGGCAAATTCAGAATAATTGTTATTATGTAAACACCTTAGGTGTTCCTTAATTCTAATACTGAAATTTCTAGAAGTCTTTCCCATGTTAGAATAGTTGCAATCATTACAAATTAATATATATATACCCACGATTTATTTCAAATATTATCTTCATCTTTGCCGTTTAAAATACATTTAAAAAAAATTATTATTAGTTTAAAAAGCTGGTTGGATAGTATTTATAGTTATTGCAATAAATAACGGTTATGGGAATAAATTAATAGATAATATATTAAAGAAAAGGTTTAAGAAAAATCTTTTGTATATCCACAAATAAGTGATGAAACAGCGGAGAAAAATATTCTTTTTAAATAATAATACCTCAAATTTCATAATTAATGACATCCCAAATACAGTAAATTACCTACTTTAATCGATTATTGTTTATTTTTATAATTTGTCTATTCTCACATTATTGTGTTCCATGTTAATCATTTGTCTATTCTCACATTATTGTGTTCCATGTTTATCATTTGTCTATTCTCACATTATTGTGTTCCATGTTTATCATTTGTCTATTCTCACATTATTGTGTTCCATGTTTATCATTTGTCTATTCTCACATTATTGTGTTCCATGTTTATCATTTGTCTAAACTTGACATTATTGTGTTCCATGTTTATCATTTGTCTATTCTCACATTATTGTGTTCCATGTTTATCATTTGTCTATTCTCACATTATTGTGTTCCATGTTTATCATATGTCTAAACTTGACATTATTGTGTTCCATGTTTATCATTTGTCTATTCTCACATTATTGTGTTCCATGTTTATCATTTGTCTATTCTCACATTATTGTGTTCCATGTTTATCATTTGTCTAAACTTGACATTATTGTGTTCCATGTTTATCATTTGTCTATACTTGACATTATTATTTTTTTACTATTCTGTATATATTGATGAGGAAAGCTTCGCTTTCGAAAAATGTTGGTATCTATATATTAATAAAGTGGTGACTACATTATAATTTTTTATTCATTTATACATTAATAATTGATCCTGTACAATTTTTACATACTGATTTTTATTTACATTACCCACACACAGGCAGCGCCTTTGTGAGTTCCCATTAGTAAAAATTGTTTTATATGTATTTTTATAAATAAAAAAATGATCCTACATATTAGATTACACAAGAATTTGAATACAAATGCCATATCAATGTATTTTTAAAGGGATGTACCGATAGAAGAATATATTTTATTTTTCTCTTCATGGAAACGCCATATTGACTATGTAAAATCAAAGGTTTCTCCCGCGATCGGTGTAATGTACAGATTACGTGGACTGCTTCTCACCTCTGCACTGCGATCATTGTACCATGCTATGATTCATTCCCACTTGGTCTATCTTTCGAGTACCTGGGGTTTCGATACTAAGAAAATGATATCAGAGTGGAAGATACTCTCAGTATCGCCCTGGTGAAAGACCACCATTCAGAATTGAAACGTTGCTTGAAATGGCTTTTAGCCGTGTTTGTTGACCAGATCTGAATAGCCAGGTATTTTCCCACCTTCCTCTTCTACTTCTTCCCCTCCCCAATTCCTTCAGTCTCACAACATTCCCCAATTGGGGATGCCATAGTCTCACTGGCTCCAGACGATTGGGAGCAGTTGAGACTCTTGTGCGGTATTCATGTAAAAAAAAAAATCTGAGGAGCATATAATTAAAAACAGGGCCTTGCGTTGGCTTACCATGGGATACACCCGTTAAAGATATTTACCGGCACGCACTAGTATTACTGTTTGATTATTCCTAGCCATGAGATAACAAACACTATTTTAAATATGATTTAATTCCAAACTCACACAAATATAAAACTAAACTATAATCACGACGTTCCCCAACATAATACACGACAACACAACAAACTACACATATCAAAAATACACTCGACAAAATACGGTCTGAAGTCATTGGAATACATAAATTGCCTAAATAAGCTATAATAAGTTGCGCCAGGAATTGAGACAAGCAGACAAGTCTCGAAATGATGTTCTGAAATCTTTATTTTTTTAAATGCTATTTGGAAAACCATTTGTCATGGATACCAACTCTGTTCTGATAGCAGTCCTCTTAAACTTTGTTATGATTGTTTATTGTGTCAGGACGTTTCGAGCCCGTACAGTTATTTTCCTGTTGTTCACTTACATTTTTTTGTTTTTATATTTTCATGTACACATTTGCCTTGAAAACTCTGTAAAACCTAATACTATGTAGTAATAATGAACAGTCCCATAATGAGTTGAATTGATAACTCACGGGAGTTCAACATCTTTGTATATTATTTGATGTTTTTAGATTTTTACAATATTAAGTAACAGTTTTGCAATATATAAAATTTATAAAATTATATTTTACACGGTAACGACTATAGTCAGAATCGTTTGAAATAAATTAGTATTAAATAATTTAAAAAAATAAATTAAAATCTTTCCAGTCTTACCATGATACTGGTCGAAGACATTTCTTACAAATTTAAAAATAATCCAATGCCATTATTTCGGGAAAACGATTTTGGTAAAATGCTATTTTCCTGCACCCATGGTCTTTCCATCTAATTATATATTTTTAAGTCCCTATATACGACAGACATCTAGCATTATTGGCACTAAAAGCACGACCTTCGTTCCTTTAGTGCCAATAATGCCATACCTTTTAGAGCTAAGCTAGCTGAACTGAGTAAATTGGTAACAACTATTAATTCTCCACGTACCAAATTAGTACCTACGGTGTAATTTGACAATAACATCTACCTTTCTCCATTTTGTGCGGAGCAGTTACAATGCGTGCGTTTTCAAATTAGTGCTGAGAAAATGAAAAGACTTGAGTCATTAATGTTAGTCTCCTTGTTAATCAATTACAACGAACCCGATGACATTATTGTTCGTAATGTCATTAAACGTACCTTTGTAATGTATCATGTTATTAAATAATTGAGGTGATATTCGAGTTTTGGTAGTATTAGGATAGATGTAGAAACAATGAAAACAATTGTCAAAACCACTTATTGGAAAATGCTGGATGATTGCAGTTATTGATTAACAGGTTTTGTTCAGATTGTTGAAATAATTGATTGGGATTGTAGAGGAATATGAAGATTTCGAAGAAAGAAACGTGTCTTTCATAAAATGATTTTCTTTATTTTTTACATGGCAAAGGCCATCAATCAATCATCATCGTTAAATCATCTGAATTGATACGAAGAACGAGCAAAGATTCTGTTCCAAAGAACACATTTATGGCTAATTTATGATCAGGTTTTACTTATTTTTTTTGTTTGTTTTTTCCTCCGGTCTGCAAGTTTATTAATTGGAAGCAAAGGCGTGCAATCAAAGGCCCAAAAGCACTACCCACCCTATCTTCCTCACATATAAATATAAATAATATTAACATTTATAAAATTATTTCATGAAATTAGTGTACACTTTCAAAAATACGCGCAAAGTTCCAGCTACGAATCGCACTGCCTCGCACGCTCCACCAACTGCCTCACTATAACGTGTTAAAAGCAAGAATTAAGTATGAAAAACCCCCACACGCCTTATTCAAATTTTGGCCTTATTCTACACAAAAATGTTAATGTGTGTGCAATGTGCATTTAAGTGAAGACTCGTTTGTGTTACTGTCGTAAAAGGCCGTGCCTTTCGGTACAAATCGTAAATGTAACAACCAGGGCCGTCGGTTGTTAGTACCTCTATTAATTAGCATCACTTAATTAACGAAATAATTTTCATATTACATTGGCTCTCTTCCATGCAATTTCGCGGTCGCAAAAAAAATTCAAAATTTATACATCTAGCGATTAGATTTGTACTATGCATAAATGAAGCCATTATTTGAATATTTGATTTGGTAGGTAATCCCAATCAACATGGACTGAAGCCAGTTTAGTTATTCTTAGCGAAAACTTACCACGTCTGTGGTAAATTAAAAAAAAATCAATTAGTTCGCTGTTTTTCTTACTGCATACCCTGATTAACCTTCCAGCGGGCGCGCTGAGTAATTTCCCATGAGCGAGCGCTTGTCGTAAATTTTACGTCATCAAGTTTTCTCTATGTAAATGGTGTTTTCTTTATATAAATGTTAGGGAATTGCTGTAAGGTTATGAAAAATGAAAAATGACAGTAGTTTAAAAAATATGTATTTGACTTTCTTAAACAAAAACGAAATAACACTCTAAATATGTTAATATTTCAAAATAAAATATTTTATCGACCTATTAGTCAGAATCAATATTATCATCCTTAGAATTGTTGCAAACTACCTCAATTAAAGAATGGTTCTTGCATGTAAAGGACTGGCAACGGCAACACTTCATTGATGCTGTTCTTCTGCAGTACACATGACCGACAAACACCGCGTTTTTCTTGTTTCTTCTTCTGGTATCGGTTCAACTTCCCGACCGTAATTCACTCCTAAGATAAATGTTTGACATTTGATCTAAAGATAAGATGCCCTCTCATCATGGTCAATGTCAATTTTTTTAGGAAAATTCTTCAATGCTTTCGAGTCTTTCCTAGACAGGCAAATTTGTATAAAATTTGAGCATTTATGCCGCCAATATTTATTAGAGTGTAGAAAAGTACACACGGCCATCTGTTTGTTTTTCTAGAGACCGAGTAAGCGGCACACATTTTGTCAACTGTATCCACTCCACATTGGGTATCGTTGTAGTCCAATATAACTTGAGCCTTTCTGGTGACAGGATCCATTTCGTTGTCGTCATGTAATGTTGAGAGTAATATTACAGATTTATTTTTCCGAAGTAGATAGGAAAGCATCATTTTTTTCCTTTTGGAAACCAAAAAGAGTGGATCCAATAGCCCTGCTTTTGTCTGGCAAGAATTCTTTTGGGATTTCTGCTTCGTTATTTTTTATTGTGCCCCGGTAGCACTTTCTTCAGCTTGATGCTTGATTTCTATTTCTGAAAACTCGCTGTCACTCGAGGGAAAGTAAGTCTCATCAACTTCATAATGGAACACATCTAAAATAAAAATAAAATACATTTATTTATAAAAGAAAAGATACAAATGAGAAATAAATAGAAAAAGTACTTTATTTAATACACTTACACTTTAAGGCGCGTGTCGTAAAATTTACGCTTAACGGAAATTTCCAAATATCAATGAATAACAAAAACTTCTAAGCACACGTGGAACGTCTATAATTTAGAGAAACACTTACCCTCGAATAGCTCGGAGCTCGATGATTGTGACTAAGTGATGAAAGTGGGGGAAGCGATAAGGAGCATTTGTCGTAAATTTTACGACAGCGCGCCCGCTGAAAGGTTAAAAACTCACTACCAATCAATGTTCATGCCACTGATTGGAGGCCTCTTCGGTAGTCAGATTTCTACCATTCTCATTATGTGTCCTACCCAGGAGAACCCCAGTTTTAACCTGAACAAATATTGGTGTATTCTTCCTTTTTTATTAGTATGAACTACGTTCCAATGAACACGCATGAACATTTTCAATTTCAATTTCTTATCACATTCATTAAAATACCATGGAAATGTGTATGGCGGAGTGTGGCGATAAAGGTGCCATTGATTCAGCCAGTCCCATGGAGATATCGGGCAATAAGTGCCTCAGTTCCTCTATAATGACAGGGTGTGTCAACTATCCAGTGTCTTGGCGTGCTGGGAGCCCATCACCGTAAATAGCTATTTAGTGTACTTCAGCCTTAATACGAATTGGCGAGTTCGTAACTACCTTCAAGATCCCACCGTATTAGCTAGACAGTCAGTCTTCGCCAAACTGTGGAATAAAAAGTTTATCAACCGTTCCATCATCAGGGAAAAATATATATTAACTTAACAATATTACAAAATTATGTCAATATATATACATATATGTATTAGGTTTCACAGTGGGGGTAGGGATTAGTAAATAATGGGGAAAGAGATAGAGATTGCGGGAGGGGGAACTACAACCACAGAACAGACAATATCTCTCATGGATACCTCGACCTGCCGCTACCAGACAAGAATAGTAATCGCCAGCAACCCGCTACCTCGGCGACCGACCATACTCGCTGGTGCCATAAGTCAAGTACGCTTGGAGCGACATCTCCATTGGGAAACTACCAAACGTGCGTACCTGTGTGCCGGTGCCTAAATATTTTCACTATTTTTCTTGCGCGGGTCCAACACGTCCCGTACAATTATTAAGGAATTTGTTAATTTCTAAGACTTCTAAACTATCTAAGCGTATTATTATTATTAATATAAAGAATATTTATCCCTGTATTTTTGTCAAAACTATGATTGTTTTAAATAATATGATTAGCGAATTCAGAAAAATTATTATTTTAAGACATCTTTTTTTAGTAGACAAATATTCCCGGGTTACGAATAACCTGACAATATTTGAAAATGTCGTACTATAATCACAGTAAGCAGAAGATGTTGCTTGTGTCGTGATGGAGGACCTAGCCGGCCGAGGAATTGAACTCTCGACGCCTGGGTCAGACCCTTGTTCTTTGATTCTAATGCTAAAATTGCGACTTGTTTTTCCGATATAAAATGAGGAATAGTCGTTACAATTTAGTTTATATATACCGGGGTGAGTCAATTTATGGTCTTTATCTTTAATGTTCCTCAGAAAATTTCCAATATTATTTCATGTATAAAAAGCCGATTTAATCATAGAAGAAAATTTATGGAGCATAAACAACTGAAAAATTAATGAATAAAATTTTTCGATATCATTAGTATTATTAGGATTGTATTAAATACTTATTTTTTGAAAATTTGTTATATTTTTTTTATACAATTATTCTTATTTATATGGCAGAGGAGAGATGATGGAGTTCATAATAGATTCTGAGGTTATTTAGCCAATCGACGGCATCGGGGGTCACTTTGTTTAGCGTAGATGTGCCATAGGGAAACTGATGGAGTGGACATTCTTCCAGGATATGTTCTGTAGCATGTATATCTATACCTACCTAAAAATAATAGGTATAAGTTGGCAATTCTTTATAAACATAAATTATTATAGCCTTCTTTATAATTCGAAGAATTCAATTTATCCATTAAACAGTATAAATATTTTATCATTTAAGAAGATAATATTAACACATCCCAAATGAACTACGAATCCGAAAAAACAACAGAAAAATTAAAAGATTTCAGTCGCATCTGAGACTCGAACTCAGGACCTATCCGGGGTAACCGCTAAACTAATGAGACCAGTTCAATTTACGCCATCTACACCGATATCATACTTCAAGTTTAAGACTTGTTAATATTATCCTCCACTTTTAAATCCCATATTACAGCGCCCTTGAGGTGATTTTTCACAAAAACGGCGCTATACAAGTCATCCAACTATTATTATTATTATTATTATTATTGGCTGCTATCCGAATGATGATTGCAAAGTTTCGTCCCGAACTCAATTGCAATCAGAATAGAGTCTCGAAGTGTTTATTAAAAATAAAAATTGAATAAATATTTTACTCGGAAATATTTCACCTCCTAAGCCAAAAGGAATGCAATATAACAATTTGTTGTGGTCATTGAACCATCAAAGTCATTCAACCAGTAACTGTGCTCCAGTTGATTTTTTATCATTATGTCATTTTTATAATCACTGAGATTTAGAAAATAATCTAATTTTGTCAAAATGACTAAATACGTAATTTGTCACTGAGCCTTTCTTTGTTGTTATATTGATTTACATTGCATTATTAGTGAGTTTTCTCCGTGTAATTCTATTCCCGTATTCCAATAACGTCGGCTAAATCGTGAAATAATTTAACTATCGAAGAAAGTGATCAATTTAAATAATAAATTCATCGGACAGTTGTAAATTACTCTTGATAATGTACGTAGGAACATTGAGTATTCAGTTTTAATGGTTTCTCCGCCTGGTTGCGGTGGAACTGGTAAAAGATATGCAAATTTTTGAAAGCCTTGCATTATTTGAATAATATAGAAACCCGTGCGAATAAACTAGCGATGAAACCAAAGTTATTTGAGATGCCATTAATCACGACTCGATAAATCAACTTGGCGAAATATGAGAGTTCGGAATCTATTATTCATCATTCTAATATCATACATCTAACGACTGCCAAAACTATTATCGTATTATCGTTAAGTATTTTTTTCTATTATCTTTTATATCTCTTAATCAGAATATTATTGTGAACCTAAGGTTTATACTGGATTATCTTACTTATAACCAAATTCAATATATAAATAAAATACATATTATGAAAACACCCTCGCATATTTTAAATAGGAAATTAGCAATCTACTATCACGTCATGAAAACGAGTGCTGCTATTAGACATACCGTAATATGCTTTATTTTCCTTCTCTTTCTTTATCTTATATTATGTTTTATGTTTATTATACATTACTTTGATAATAGAAATGTTTTTTATTTATTTATTTACAAAAAAATTATATACTCGTAATACAACACAATACATGAAATACATGATTTTTTTAACTTCTTACTTATCTACTCTCCATAGGTTAAGCGATTATTAAGTGGTTATTAGAAGGAGTATTTACATACCTAATGATAAAATAATAAAAATAATTCAATGTGTATACAACATTAAAAACTTATTATATAACTACAAACGTAAATCAACGGAACAATTTTAGAATAATAATAAAAAAATAACCAATTAGTAATTTATAAGTTACATAGTATATAGTATAGTAAAATATATCATTATCTGAGTTCGGGGAGTTAATTTGCTTTTTGAATTGTTCATATTTCAAAGTTTCGGTTACATTCATTTTGTTTTAGGATAATAATATATTGTACCATCTTATACCTAAATACAAGTAGTGGTGCTGTGCTGTGGTCGTTCATGGCATTGATATGGCTATTAAACCATTTGTTTTTAATCTATTGCTTATAATATCAGTGAAGTGAATTTTATTGATGAAAAATTATTTGTAAATTTGAGATAAGGCGTTTATATAATTCTGTGATAGATGATTCATTAAATTCACGAAATAACAATATATTTTTGTCTCCTTTCTTCTCTTTCGGTATCTTATGTTATGCTTCATGTTCTACGTCTTCTATTTCTTTTAATTATTTAACATCTTTACCAAATGATAACTAAACCAAAAACTATGTATCCTGTGATCATTTTTAACTGGATTATTAACGCTTGCGCACTTCTAAAAGCTGTAACAAATTTTAGCATACTTAAGGTGGAACCCAGTTTTTGTATTGAATAATTAAGCATATGTTTATAAAAAAGGGTTCCATAAAAATATTTAACTATATTATCATTTTAAATAAAAATGTTTTTTTCATTGGCTGCAATCAATCAATCAATCGTGCACTGAATTTTAGTAAAAAAAGGAAAAAAAATAATATATTTTTTGTTTAGAAAACTTTGAAAGAAATAAATTACAGGGAAAGTGAAATGTGGTGGCGTAGCAGCGAGGGAGGGGGAGGGTGAGGTATTGTCTAATCGGGGCAGACATCCGCTTTTACTGCCTCCGTCATCCATCATGGGCATCATCGCCGACTATCATGGCCTATCATATATAATCCGTCTTGATTAAACGCTGTCACGCCTTGACTGGGCTGATGAACAGAATTATTATTAAAAGTCGTATACGAGTACAATACATACTACCCAAATCAAACGCTGGTTTAACCATTTCTCCATCCACTCTCAAATAATTATAGTTTTTTTTTTTACAGTAACAGTAACAGGGTCTGCAGGGTCTTTTACAGGATAGGAAGGAGTGAACCTGGCTCTTGAAGAGACCCATGTTGTAGGAGGGAGGAAACACAGAGGGCGACAGATCATTCCATTACCGAAATGTTGAACATATGAACGAATCGTAGAAACGACCCGTTCTCATGTGACAAATGTCAACCGTGTGCAAATATTGGGCGCGCGTTTGGCGTGTTTCCCGACTATGCACCGGTGCAGAAGGGATCAATGGCGCTAGTTCCTCAGGGCATCTTCCATTAAAATACCGGTAGAACAAGGACAACATTCCCACCTGACGGCTGTGCTCCAAACATTGTAATCTGTTTTTCAAGATAGGCGAATCTATCAAACGGACCGTCCGTTTCTGCGCAGAGTCAAGGGTGTTTTTCAGATATTTTTGAAAATGACACATTTAGACGCCCAGAAGGCTTTTACATAACAGGACATCTTTTTAAGAAATTACAATATTTCAGGGATGAGATACATTAGAAAGTATTAAAAAAATTCACAAAAACTGAAAACATAGTAATAAAATTAGGCATCCTGCCAATATTAACTAAACTAACGTTAGTATTAAAAAAAATTACAAAAAATTGTAGTAAAGAACAATTATTTATAAACTAGGTAGAAATTGCTAGTTCATACTGCTTTTGAAGTAGGCCCAGTTCAAATTATTGTCAAATACATCCATAGGTATCGTTCAATATTCATTACTGTGTAAACGTCTTATCGGGGAATGTAAACCATAGTTTAAAACTGCTAACTTTCAAATGTGGATTAAACACCTTACTCCAATCTTACGAGGAACGACTTCGATACTTTAATTTTATTACCTTGGAAAAAAGAAGACAATCTACTGCCTTAATTTACTAATTAAAAATTATTCACAACAAGCTCCAAACCACTCATTGTCTAAGTAGTATTCATGTCGAAGTTCCCAATAGACCTTATTTAAGGATTCATAAAACATTTTATGTTGAATTATTTAATAATAATATGCCTATATCAATCCAATGTCTCGAATGTGTTGATTGTACAATGATATGGAATGTGAGGATATACGAGTAGATATCTTTATAAACAGCCTCGCATATTAAAAAAAAAAATCAGCCATCTTCTATCACAAAAATAGTGGTGTTATTAGAAATACATTTCTTTATGATGATTACAAAGTTCTACCCGAATATAATTGCAATCTAGATACTGTTTCGGATATACCTATCCGATTTTTTGTATATGGGACATCTATTAACTTTTTCTACAAGTCTAGAAAGAATATTCAATTTATTTTAATAACTTATTGAAGCTTTTAAAACTCTTTGTAATATTTAAAAATGACAATTTATATATCTTTTAAAAACATTTCCCCTTTTTACTTCTTCACGCACTTCTACATTGTCATACAAATATATATATATAGATTTTTATTGTATAATATTGATTATATATAATGGAACTTGTATCCACTAAGCCACTGCAAGTAGCTTGTCAGCATGAGTTTGCTTGAACAATATTATATAATACAACAATAAATAACCATCATAATACAAGCGCAATAATAGAACAATATAGGTACATGCATGTTGTGATAAATGTACACAAGTTGGAAAAAATATGAAAACAATAGAACAGTTTTGTTAAAGAGATACTGGACTCCAATTACATAATATCGATTTAAATAATATTATAGAAATATCAAAATATCAGCAAGTATTAAAAAATTTGAAAAAAAAAAAAAATAAGAAAAACAATAGTGCAGTTTTGTTACAGTGATGATAGAATTAATATAATAGTAGCACATAAATAATTTAAAAGATACCCGCAGACATCAAGGAGATAAACAATCAAGAACACCGTCATATTTGTTACCATTAATACACAATATAAATTGGACACACTTATGTACTACCTACTACGTATCATGTCTTTTTTTTTCTTTCTGTATTGTACACAAAACCATGCAAAATGATAAAATATGTAAAAGCCCAATAACGCATTTATACAAAATGAAAAAAAAAAATGTTAAAAAAAACGCGATTATCTCCTGTTCGCTCGTTCGTTATGAATTAATAAAGTCAGTTCGTGCTTTATCGATCTTGCAAGAAACCACGTTCAACAATATGCAATTTTTTCACCTTCCTGGTGAATAATCGCATAAAACGTGATTTTAAAAACTTAAATGCAATATGGAACTCCAGTCCATTTATTTTTTTTTATTAATGTTGACATCCTAACTTAATTTTCTGCTTATTTAATTTTTTTTTCAGTTCGTCTTCATAGTTAAAATAATTGTTAAAGTTTCAATTTTTTAAAGCCCACCAAAACGCACGAAATCTATGGCTTGTTGGGTGTGACGTCACACAAGCAGTAGGATTAGCGATTCAATAGGCGGTAATCGATATTATATGGATTCCATACAAAACTTCGAGAACTTTATACTCAAATTTAACTGCTTTTAATTGAAGGAAAAATTGTAGAATATCAGCGTCTCGTTACTATTGTAGATGCATTGTACCAAAGTACAAAAATACATTCATATCCGCAACTAATTAACAATTTATCAGCGTTCAAAGAAAGTTTTTTAAGCCCTTTAATGCTTTAAATTGTGTTTGAAAGGCAAATCAGAATCGCTTGCGTTAATAGCTTCCATCAGTGAATCTGAAATCTACGCATGCGCGAAAACTGACGCATGCGCATCTGTGAATTTGATGAACAACCGGTGACAGTAGTAGACATGAATAGGTTGAATAAATTAAATAGTTTTGAACTTTAATGGCTTGAAATAAAAATAAATATATTATGCATTGTTAGAAATAATAGGTTTGAGGTATCATAAGAAATCCTCCACTTCCAGAATAACTGAAGAAATAATCACCAAAGTGCCAATGATGTTGTTGTTTTGTGCAAGCGGTATAGATTGTTAAGTACACAAATTCGTTAAAATTGGTATGAATTTTCAAGCAAAAACCCTCAAGTAGTCGCAATAAACAAACATAACTATTTTACGAGCAAAATGAACACTGCAAACAGCGAAATTATAAACCATAGATTATAAAAAGCGGGAAAAAACGTTATCTAGTTATAAGTTGGGCTCTAAAACTGCACGTGTGACGTCAGAATCAGTGGTACCAACAGAACATGGTGTTTTTATGGTACGGTTTTTAATTCACTTTTATATAACGATTTGTAAAATCTACGTATAATTATATACAATGAAAGTTATATACAGAATCGGCATTTGCTGATCTATACGAATACATATTTTTAAACCGATTATATTTTTCACTGGAGTTCCTTATTCACGTAATCAGTGAGAAGTCAAGTAACTGGTAGCACCTAAGTGTGTTGCAAGATAATCAATTTGTGTTTATAGGTACCCAATCTACCTGTCCTAAAAGTACTTGGCTTCTTTGAGTCTCACATTAACATATCCTTGCTTAACTCACCTTATAAGGTTGCCTAACAGGGGTGCTATACAACTCCTTAGGTGTGTGGGGCGCCACATGAAAATGACACACATAGCAATAGTTATGTTTATTCTTGACTCGGGACTTGAACCCAGGTTCTCTTGTCTAACTTAATTTTTTTTTCTGTGTCTTTTTCTGTTTCATGTTTCATTAAGATTTGTTTGTATTATCTTCTTCAATGATTAGATATAGTTTAAAATAATAACCAATCTATACGAGTATTAGAGTCTGAAGCACGTTGTGTTAGGAGATTTGGCAAAAACCAATAAGGACCAAGATTTCGAGATCTTGGTCTGCGAAGTGAATAATCCGGTAGATCATAACTTCCAGGAAGACACGAATTTCCAAAACAGATTTATTGACAATTTTATTGTACCTGCAGTACAAAATTAATGTAGGAAACAGAGTATAAATAAATTGAAGTCAATTGAATCATATTTTCTAAAGCCCAAGGAAAGAGTACAGGACAGTTGTAACGTAAATACTGACCCCGCGTCTATGATTATGATGATTGTCTACGGAAGAGATTGGTGAGAGAATGTCTATGGGAGACATCCGACGGAAGGCGAGCAAGTCAACATGGCGTCGGATATAACCTGACACGGGCGGTCGAGCTCGACGTGTTTTTTGGGAGGGATTATGTGTTAATTTTCTGTTTTGTTTGACGTCGGAGTGCGTCTATTGAATTTACCCGAAGTGGGTATGTTTTAGTTTATTGATTTATTGATGGCCAAATTGTGAGGCTATGAAACCAAACCGCGCGTGCCTGCTGCTTTGGAGAAAATCCCAGAAGAGTGATGAACGGACATGAGGGTCAGTTGCTGTATCGACGACCAAACAGGACATAAGGTAGCATCCTCACATACCATTGTCTGAACCCTACGGAAGAAGCCGTGGCGGATGGCGCTTCAGAAGAGTCGTCATAGACTTCGCTGAAGGTGACGGCGGAAATCGGTGAGCATCAGGACTGGAGAGGCCTTCCATGATGCTGAGGAGAAGAATCGGACTATAAGAACCATCATTTATTATTTAAACCTTTTCGTTTTAACTTAATCCTTCTCTTTACTCTTCCCTTTGCTCCACCATGATAATCGTGGTTTTAGAATCAATAAATTATGTTCTTTCCTTTAAATAGGGTTTTATTTACTGTATCATGATATACATCCCACTTCCCCGTGCTTCATCCATCAGTCTCACCCACGAATCCTGAGATGAGTAGAACAATAGTCGGAGAGGGTTACACAGTGTAGAAGCTATTTTGAGCCATACGTTAAGAGATAATAATAAAAATAAAGCTGTCTGTATGTTGCATTGTTTATGCAACGGTCGGTGCAGCATCGTTGAGTTGCATCCAGTTTGAGTTTTTGATGCATGCGCCCATACAATAGTTTATGCGACCTATTACTTCGGTTGATAACAACACTGAACAGTTAAACAGATAGAACGGTAATTTTTTTTGGGTAACTGGTTGAACCTTATAAAACTCAGTAATATATTTTTAATCATACATACATCTTATTCCCCTTGTCCTACTCGGGTCGGGGACCCATCGCATCGACAAGGCGTCTCGAGGCGTCCCTGTCGTGTGCTACGTTAACGGCATCCTTTCATAGTAGGTCCAGCCTATGGAATAGCATTCAGAATTTTCAGTGGAAGTCGACCTTCTGGCATTCTCAACTCGAGCCCAAGCCACCTCAGTTGCGACATTTCTATGTGGTTCGATGTTTAGCTCCTTCCGGATCATCGAGTTCTTATTCGATCCCATTTTATGACTAAGCAGCTTGGACCCTCGAACGTGTTCGCTCGTTCAACTTCCAGATCAGGTGACCATAAGTAAGCGTGAAAATCTTTGAAGATAATACTAACAACTCTCAAAACGAAACATGAAACCGAAAAACCACAGAAATGATAAAGATGACGGTAGCAGCTGGGACTCTAACCTACGATCTCATGGTCTATTCGGGTTTTTCCGGATCTTTCGACTCTAACATAAGCTTCAAGTAATTCCAAAACAATTAATATTAATCCGAGACTTGTAGAAGAAGATGTCCCATATAAAAAAAAAACCGGATAGCTACTCGTATATCCGAGACACTATCTAACGATTACAAATAAATTCGGGTAGAATGTTGTAGTCATAAAAAGGTAGCAGCCATAAATACATGAGAATTAATTGAAGATGATGGATCTGTCAGGAGTCAAAACGTCTTATATTATTTGGTGAAATAAGTTAAAAAAGACATTTCATTATCACTTCTGCTTATTTCAAATTATTATTTTTTGTAACTCGTATTAATACCAAATTGTTGATTGAAATCTGTTCAGGTTGAGTTGTTTAATGTGGATTAATCAAAATTGGCCGTTATACGTCAATTTGAATGCGACATTTCATGACGTCTACACAAAATAACATGAAACACGAAAATAAATTTAAAATAAATTTCAGTGTAATGAGCGTTTGTGCAGTGAACTCCCAAAGAAAAATTACGGCCAACAAGACTCACTTGGGTTTTAATATTACTACAGTTTGAACAGCGCGCCACCACTCCCTAGCATTTGCCCATATAAACAGGAACCCAACGCGATCAGTATACCGGAACGCACATATCTATGGAATAATTTGTACAACGGCACATCAACACCGAATTTCGCTATTTGGATGCGCAGCCAAAGGGCAAATATTTTTCAATAAGTTTTTATTTTCTATGTTTTTATTTATTTACTGTGAATTTCATTGTGAATTCTCACAAATTATTAATTAACAATTTAAAAGTTATTGTTATTTCTAATATTGAAACAATTAATTCGTAATTTTTATATGAATTTTTTTTGTTAAGTCATATTAAAAGTTTTTACACTATTAGAAAGATATACTTTTTTTAATGTTATCCCCCTTTTCAGTTATTTTGGTGTCAGAATAAACATTGGAACAAATACGAACTTTCGGTTTTTCTCATATTACCTAATACTTGTGGCTGTCTTAAAATAATATCTTTTTTATTTCTAATACATTTGTAGACAAACTTTTGAAATGATGTGACTCCATTACATATAATATTTGATACAAAAGGAATATCCGCTCATGAAAAGCTGATCTTCTTTACCTTTTCAATTCGCTTTAATGTCGAACTCCCAGTGATTTAAACCTCGCACCCCACTGGTTACTTTCCGTACATAATTAACTTATCAGCCATTTATCATCAATGAAACAATATATTTTGTTTTGTCTCAGTGCTACTTTCAACTGCCTTATTGTCTGGTTATCGCCATACTATTGTGGCGCTCAGTTTCCAAAAGGGGCATACTATTGATGAGAAGTAAGACTCCAGTCCTCCAGTGACTAGTTCGACTTATGACTTAGCGCATTATCTCACGTTATTAGATATTGGCTTTGGACAAATATAAACAATATTCGTGTGATTGTTTAATGGAATCTATTTCGCCACCCACCCATGATGTTGGACAAATAATAACAAATGTAAAACAATATCCCTTATCGTCGACTTTTATCTAAATACAACAAATAACTTCAGGTAAATGTAAAAGTTGGAGAAAATGAGGAAACGGCTGAAAAAATAGAAGAAGAGGAGACTGACTGCCGTAACTTCTTCTTCTTCCAGTTCCCTTTCCTATGGGAGGTTGGCTATCATCGTGGAAATCTCCACCTTAAAGAATCTAACCCTGAACACCTCTGTTACAATCTTGTTATTAAACATATTATGTAGGTAAAGCAGTGATGCACAACCTTTTTGTCAACCAGAGGGCCATTTTGTCAAATTTAAATATGTTTGAGGACTGTACCTACATGAGGGGTATAGTACCTACAGCTTGATATGGTTAACTCTCCAGTCGGTGGCATCGCCGGTATAAATTTTTTTATGTGAATACATCTCAACTGTCCGGAGTCAGTAGGTACATACCCATTATAAACCAAAAAATTACCAGATAAGTACCAAAACTATCGCAATTCATAATAACTCAATGCTATATCATTAGATGTCATGTCAAAACATCATTTATAAAAATAATAATAATAACTCAATGCTACATCATTAGATACCATGTCAAAACATCATTTATAAAAAAATAATAATAACTCAATGCTACATCATTAGATGCCATGTCAAAACATCATTTATAAAAAAAATAATAATAACTCAATGCTACATCATTAGATGCCATGTCAAAACATCATTTATAAAAAAAAAAAAATAACTCAATGCTACATCATTAGATGCCATGTCAAAACATCATTTATAAAAAAATAATAATAACTCAATGCTACATCATTAGATGCCATGTCAAAACATCATTTATAAAAAAATAATAATAACTCAATGCTACATCATTAGATGCCATGTCAAAACATCATTTATAAAAAAATAATAATAACTCAATGCTACATCATTAGATGAAATGTCAAAACATCATTTATAAAAAAAATAATAATCTGGATTTTCAAACTAATTTTTGTCGAGTGACCTTTTTGTGTTTTGTGAAACGGTAACTATTTAATAAAGCAATAATCGGAGGATAGGACTAAAAAAAACCTACAAGAAAAATTCTATTTGTGCGGCTGATTAAAGATGTTGATGACAGATAAGTTTACCTATTGCGATATCCTATTGTATTTTGTAAAACAGAACGGAAACCGTTAATATTTTAATGATAGCATCCGGAAATCCGAACGATTTCTCTTAATAAGATGCATCGTAACTCACTTCCGTTACTTCTTCATTTGTTCAAAAACAACACGTGTACCCCTCTAAAATGGAACCCACTTAGAATATCAATTACAGCGCGCTTATGGAAAACGCCGCAGAAGAAAAACTGCTAGTCACAAGGTAAAACCAAAAAATTAATGCTGTTTATTTTTATTTAGTCAAGTCGGGCACATGAAAAGACTCGCTCGTCTCGAAAATTGGCTCGCGAGGCGCTGGTAGTGCATTACTGAGTTAGAGCCACCAGCGTTTGATTATCTTATATCGCCCTGTATTCTTAACATATAAAGAGTTTAAAACTTTTGAATGTCAAGTTGGTGAAATACTGAAATTTTATTTTGAATTTTTGCACCTGGACTGATTTGATTTTTTGCACCTGACAGATAAAATAAAATTATACACAAGTACTTTCGATATGAAACTTTTAAGAGAGTTCTGGTTTAACGAACATTTCACATCTCACTCTATTTGGAATTGAGTCATCGCAACTACTGTCATCTAACAAATCTGATATTTTCAAAAATTTTCGAAAGAAAAAAATAAATTAATTCTCCAGCAATCTGGGTACACTTATAAATCATAAAAGAAGACGAACTGAAATGAAAGCAATTACCAACAAACATGCCAAAACTTTTCACCGAGAAGCACGATGGCACGGATCGATAAGTTACCTTCCAACTAGTGTGACTAGTGACCTTTAGATGTTTTAAAATATGCCTAAAAATAATGGATATCGAAATCTGGATAGGTATATTCTGGTTGTCTGCAGACTGGGGTCAACTGCCGCTATTAGAGCTGACCCAATGAAGCCACCTGACCCCGTGGTACACTACACGCACAGGGCCGCCGCGGGAGGTACCACCGTATGTGTGCGAAATTCAAAAATCTTTTCCCTATAGTTATAAATTTGTGAGGCTACATAGTGCCAGCTGTCACATCCACTGAGAATATGTGCTACTATTTGTAGACTATTTTACAATTCACAGCGGTCGGAAAAGATGTGAACAACGTAACAAGTAGTTTTTTTTATTGACTTGTAACATTCCAGTGACCTTCCCATGGTGCTTTCTTATTCGATATGAATCTCGTTTCGACTAATTAGAATAATGTTTTCGTAGAAAGCAACTACTTTATGGTTTGACATATTTATTAAATAAAATAAACACTTGTTTCGAATTACAAATTTATTTTTAAATTCATAACCAACGGGTTTCGCTTATCCCGAGCTTCTTCAGGGTAAAAGTAAAAAACTTTTAAAATTTAAAGTTAAGTAATGTAAAAATAAAAGTTTAAAGTTAAAAGAAGAACAGTGCCACTTTAGACAAGGTAGAGTCACAACTGACCAGCTCTTCACGCTACAAATGACCGTTCAGAAATTTTGAGAATACTGCCAGACGATATTTGCTCTTTTTATCGACTTAGAGAAGGCATATGATTTAGTATCGCGCCAGCTGCTGTGGGAGGTGGTCAAATTATACGGAGTACAAGGTAAACTGCTAAAAGGTAAAGCATCCTCATGCGATAAAATCAGTAGTAGCGTCCATACAAACGGTAAAATTTTGAAAGAATTCGATGTAAAAATTGGCCTCAGACAAGGGTGCCCTATGTCGCAAATCCTTTTCACTATCTTCATGGACCGAATCAGCCGAAATAGCCAAACACTGGATGCAGTAATAGTTGGCGACAGAGAAATCAGATCTTTAATATTTGCCGATGACATCGGGAGGTTGACCGCATCCCAGGAGGGGCTACAATAGTGGATTAACCGCTTCATTGAAGAGTGCATGGCAGCAGGAATGAGAATGGGCATCGCAGCACCACGCTTGCTTATGGTCACCAGATCTGGATATTGAACAAGGGTACACGTTCTAGGGTTCAAGCTGCCGAAATGAGATTTTTGAGAAGAGTTGCAGGAGTCACGAGATGGGATCGAATGGGAAGCTCGATGATCCGGGAGGAGCTTAACATCGAACCACTAATACTCTCCATAGAAAAGTCGCAACTGAGGTGGCTTGGGTACGTATTAAGAATGCCAGAAGGAAAATTCTGAATGCTATTCCAGAGGGAAGACGTACAGACACAGGTGGGAAAAGCAACTCCAGAGGTTGTGCGAGGAGAGGCTGGACCTACTATGGACGGATGCCGTTAACATAGCAGAGGACAGGGATGCCTGGAGGCGCCTTATCGATGCGATAGGTCCCCGAGCCGAGTAGGACAAGGGGAAAAAGATTTATGTAATTTTACCTCACTTAGGCTTAGGCTTAGCTTGGGCTAAGCGACACCGATTGATGATGAATTTAAAAGTAATTTATTGGTTGAAAACAAAGTGTTTACTTTATTTAATACATTAGAATAATGCATCAGTGTCCGTATTCATATTTTTTTGTTCAAAATTAGGTGGATAAACTTCTGTGCTTCTATGCTTCGTATATTTATTTAGTACCTATATTTTTTTTTAGTTTTTAGGAATGAAAGTTTTGAGTGCGCATCCAGGAAGATTTTACAGTGTTAGGACAGTCAACGGAGAGTTATAAAGCGGTCACATTATGAGTAATGGTATTAAATTGGCACATTTGTCAATATTCAAGTTTTCATTAAGATGCGTGTAAAACCGTTTTACTTTAAGAAATCGAATTTCGCCAATCGGTGAAATACCTATGTGGCCGCCCCTGTGATCGGCCGCCTATGTGCGCCGCACACATTGCACACCACGCGTGAATGTGTCGCCCCTGTACTCACTGCTCACTGTAATAAGAACTAACTAACATTAGAATCATTTCTATGATTCACTGTGCAGGAATCCACTGAATCGACCCAGTGAACTGGCGAAACAACAAAACAACTTGGCAACTAACTAAAGATTAAGGTGAATGCTGTTTTGAAACTCATCGCAGACAGGTACCTTAGAGCTACCAGTACGTTAGTAAACTGATACGGTAATAGGCTCTGTGCTGGTGAACAAATCTGTGAACAATGCGCTATCTTCTCATTATTACCTGCTTTTACCCGTGAAAACATTTTTAAATAACCATATTTTATAAGTAAATTTGTTGGTACGGTACACTTAGATATATTTTTATAAAAAGGAATCTATGTCAACCCTGTCAGACCATGTGTATATTTGAAAATACATAGATTTCAGTTTTTTTTCCTATCTAAATCATATAAAATTTTGCGGTTTTCGTAATCCAATTTTTGCCATAACTGGCTTGGAGCGCTATTTTTTACATTAGCTACTCGTTCAGGCGCAAAACATATTTATATTTTGAAAGATGATCTTTGTGTTTAATCTCCACCCATATTTTTCTCTCGAACTTTTTTGATTGTATGCTTTGAAGGAATATTTTTATTGCAATTTTTTTAAATTAATAAATAATTATGTTTCTTGTATACAGTGTATGATTTGTCATTTTATGTAAAAAAAACGCCCTTGAAGACCAAATTTTCTTTCAAATTATAGTAGCAATAACTTCTAAAGTATTTTTTTATTTTATTTTATTTTATTTTTTTATTTATTTTTTTTTTTAATTTTTTTTTTAAGTACCGAAAAAAATTTCAAATAACTTCATTAATTGTAATTAAGGATCAAGTATGTTCTACAACTTCCAGTTTTAATTCGGTCTAAAAGGAGGAAACCCCCAACAAAAATAAAATCATTCACACTCAATTTAACGTATAGCCTTATACTTAACATGTTGGAATATGCATCGCCTGTCTGGAATCTCAAATACATGCTATACATCAACGGTATAGAACGAGAACTACAAAAACTATCAATTTTCCAATCTCTGAAACTAAGGCGAACGGTAGCCGACACTGTATTCCTATATAAAGTTCGAAATTATTTATTTTTATTTACGCACCAATGTCCAATTACACAAAATATATAACTCGAAATGAAATAAACGAGAGCTGTATCGAATGTGACGACGCATCTGATTATATGACCAAGATGACGCTACTGAGTATTAACATACCATCCCCTTCACGCCGCGCGCTAGGTTGACAGAGGCGGGGCACGAGGCGCAGTATTTACGTGGTATCTCCTCCCCGCCGTCCAAGCAACAAAACGGAATGTGATTTGTCAAACCTATCAAATGCACTAGGGGATTTGCAAAATGCCCCGGTAAAAACGCAAACTACCCAAAATTAAATTTAGGTTGACGAGAGTCCCGCTATATTCATCACAAACAAACATATACGTATTAAACGGTGGGACTCTCGTCAACATTGCTGTTCATAAATCAGGTATACAAATGTTAGTATTAAGTAGTTGTAAGAATTCTCCCGCACACTGTCGAGGTTGGGATTCTCAGAATAAAATTGTATATTTGATTGTAATTCTAATAAAAATGCTGGGAAGAAGGGAGTTAAACGAGCGGAAACGGTCAAGAGAGTTCTGTTGCTTGCATAATTTTAAATGTTTGTAAATTAAACACACAAGAACCCAAAACGCTATACAAACAGGTACTTCGATAACGTTCATCCAAAAAAAAAATGCACACGGTTCTATCGCGCCCTATAAATATTCCGCAATAGACAACCGCTGGTCACCTTTACAAGAGGGTCTCAACACCATCGGAGACTACTACAAAAAATGGCGCCTCAAACTCAACGAGGCCAAAACCGAAGCCATCACCTTCACACGTAGGCTGAAAAACAAGACACCGAACGAGAAAATCACCATGAGCGGAACTCAACTAGATTGGAAACCCGAAGTGAAATACCTAGGCCTCACCATGGACAGCCGCCTAAACTGGAAAAGCCACATCGAAAACGCCAGAAACAAAGCGCAGCAAGCTATAGGAGCAATCAGCCCCATCTTCAATCGGAGAAGCCCACTAGCTGAGAAGAAAAAACTCTTACCATACCAGAGTCAAATCCGCCCAGTTCTAACTTATTCCATTCCAGTGTGGAGTAACATATCCAAATCTACATACAAGAAAATTCAAACTCTTCAAAACAAATGTATAAAGATTACGTACAATACACCTATGTACACAAACCTCAAGATCCTACACGAACAACAGGAAATTCCCACACTCGAAGAATACTCTCACAAACTGACGACGAGATTTTACAACACCCTAAATCCCGAAAATCCACTTGTGAAAGAGCTGGGCGCATATAATTCACCTGACGATCTCCCGTTCCGCTACAAGCACAGGATGCCGAAACACATTATTCTGGAGCTCTACGAGGACTCCGACACCGAAGACGACACGGACTCCGACGCGCCCCCCGATCCCGCCGCGCCCCCCGGCCCCGACCCACGCGCGGGCACCACCGATATGGGCACCACCGTCATCAATACGGACACCCCCAGCGCGGGTATCCACGCGGTTACCCTCCACGCGGTTACCCTCCACCCGCTTACCCTCCACACGGATCACACGGATACCCGCGTTCGGCCACCCCCGGCTTGGGTCCGGCGCAATTCCGCACACCCGGACTAGCAAAATAGAAGACCAAGACTCACCAAAAAAGAAGAGGACTAACACCGGAAAAAATGAAATAGATGAAATACAATGAAATGTAAAGTATTGAAGTACCTGAAATGTAAAGTATTGAAATAATGAAACATTTAACTTCAGTAAAATTAAAAGTAAACAACAGTAAATAGTTCAGAACTAAATGTTTATCTTTCCCAGTTTTGTTTAGGGTTTTTTATCCAGTTAAGATCTTTTCCCTAAAAGTCATGAAATGTAATTAATAAATTCAGTCAATTTAAATAAACCATCAGATGGTAATAGTAATAAGGCCAAAGTGCCGGAGTACTAGTTAGCCAGAACACATGAGGGGTATTTGTATAAGCCCCAGCTAGTTAGAGGATTACGAAAGAATCCGTAAAATCAAAAAAAAAAAAAACCGCTGGTCACTCACTCAGTCACATCACACGCAACAACCAACTCGACCGCTCTGCTCTACTAGCCTCTTCTTCCCACCTGGACATTTCTAAACCGCCTTTGACTCTGCAATTCCTTCACACAACGCCTCTTCTACCATACACTTTGGGTAATTCTGGACCGAGTCTTACATACTTAGCAGCCCGTAGACTGGAAGACCCACCCCTATCCACAGTCATATAGACGACAAGTGGTCTGATATAAGAGCTACAGAAAAATAATAGCACATACATAATACAAGAATGAAGCAATGACAAAAAGAGGAGAAACATATACATTAGTAGACTCATTAATAATCAAATAAATTTAAATAAAAGTCTAATTCTTAAAATATTTCCAATAAACAAAGTAGTCCGATACCGACTCTCCTCCCACCCTTGGCCCTTCACTCGCCCGTCTTTATCAATCTATAACACACGTGTATCTTAGTTCATAGTAGAAGCTACGGTAGTGGTGAAACCCGGCCGGAAAAAGTATATAACAAATAAAAGTGATGTAAACAAAGTTACTGTTTTATTTTTTAAACAAAAATATACATTTGAGAGAAAATTCAAGTAAAAGCCTGAACATAGTTTTAGTAGAGTCTATGATTTAAGACATTCTAAATGATCTTCGAGTTCTAATTTCGTAAAGCCTGACAACAATCATTCATACTAGTACCAAAAATTTCAAGGCCCTGGCTTGAGTTAACAAATCTCGATATTCTGGACAGTGGAGAATGGTACCAATAATTAGAAGAGTATTTATTGAGGAAAAGCAATTCTTTGTTTCTGAGTCTACGGCAAGGAATGTTGAACTGAATGAGTTGCAACAAAGGAGGTGAGTCAATAATACAATTAATTATCTAAAAAATTCAAATAAGATAAAAGTCTTTCCTAAGCTTTTCTAATAAACAAATGTTTGTGGTTTGTTCAATTTAAACATAGGAGTAATCGCCTCTTTCTCGCCCTAATCTCCATGCAATTCCATGTAAGAAGCTATGTTGTACAGATTCAATATGATGAATATGAACAGCATAGAAAGAAGACCAAATGACACTGGCATATTCAAGATGAGGGCGAACTAGTGAGCAGTAGAGAGTTTTTAGGGTATTTATATTCTTAAAGTCACAGGCAATTCTATTGATGAAGCCAAGAAGTTTTAGTGACATTATTGATGTGGTCATGAAAAGAAAGCTTACAGTCTATGTTGATACTAAGGTCCTTGATAGATCTGACGGTAGATAGGGAGATACTATTTAATTTATAATTGAACAGGATCGGTTTATTTTCTCCATAAAAATACATAATTTTAAATTTATCAATATTCAATTCTAGGTAGTTTGTTTTACACTAATCATTAAATGAGTCAATATCAAGTTGAAGAAGAATGCAGTCATAGTAAGATTTTATTATTTTAAGGATCTTATTGTCATCTGCAAACAATCAAAAGCACATTATAAAGCAAAAAAATGAAAATAGACTGCCTCGAACTCTTGTCTCAAATTAACCTTAACATCAAATCGCGAACAATTTTTTGACCAATTACCGTCATTTAAGAAAAAACATTACTCGTACTTTAATCAATGCGCACTCACAACTTCTCACTACATAGCACAATCCAGATATATTGTCACACATACACGTTTACACACATACACATACACATATACACTGATATACTATACGCATATTTCATTTTAATCTAACGCTTGAAGACGTTCCAGACTACACACACATGTACAAAAAAATAAGATAAGCCGTCGTTTCTTTTACGTACACACATACTCTTGCGCAGCTCAATGAGAGATCGCGGGTAATAAGTAATTTGTGCGGAGTCATTTATTCAGTGAAACATAATCGGCTTCTTTCCACATTTGATTATTCTTTGAATGGTGAGTAGAATTTCATCGTGTTAAATTTCATAGATTGTTTGTTCGTGGTACTGGGAATAGGAGTACTGCTACGACCCTCGGTTGAGGACGCAGTAAATAATTATTCAACTCTTGCGCGGCGAGTAATGATCAAGATCTCTTCGTATGGGTAGTAGTGTGTGTGTCTGAATATATCTGCAGATGTAATGTATTGAAGATCTGCAGATGGTTGTAGATAGTTATGTGTTGAGGTAGTAGTAGTAGAAGGTGGAAGTTCCGTAGAATAATAACTTATATATTTTATACGATATATATTTATTTATAGAAGACTTATAATATTTGATTAACTTATAAGTACAATATAAAATAGACAATGACAATAGTGAAGAAGGACAGCGTGGAGACTGTACTTCGAGATGTTAAAATGTGAACTGAGAGGAACGGCTTGTTCCCGTTTATATAGTATTCTAGTATCCCGGATTGTGGGAAATTTCATAGAGTTAAGCTCAATGGCTTGCGTAACAAATCGATAATGAGTTTACTTAATTGGTTTTCTAAAATAATGCATTTATTTGAAAACGCCGAAATGCACAAAGAATTTACGCTTGATTTAAGCCAATGGCAGGGATTATAACATTATGAAGGGTTGACGTTAATGGCGCTTGATTTATAGCAAGGGCTGGGAATATAACATATCTCCCCCCATAAAATGAAAGCAACGATTTTTTAAGCTTTAGTTGCTGTAATTATATTTTAAATTATTTTCGTTAGAGGATAACACTTGAAGAGGTACATCTTCATTTTCGTGATCATTCAAATTTCTGAACGTCATCGTTGGTTGGATCCTTGTAGTGGATCGTCTAGGATTATTGCATTGATTATAAATCCTGACACAACATTTATTATCATCATCATTTGGAAAATAAGAATTCAATATTCTAAAGAATCTACAACATTTCAATAGTTTGTAAATTACAAAAATAATTAGAAAGGTAGACAATGTATAAATAATAATTTGAAACATTGATGAATGTTTAACTATAAGAGGTTTTGAATTATATGATTTTAATTCATCGTTAAATTGATCGATTTTATGTGATGCCAAATTTAGGTCATCATGTTGCAAGTTTATTAAATTTATGGGATCAAGTTCATTAAGAGTTTCATTATATTTTTTCATATTGCAACAATTGTCATCGACAATATTTAAAGTTGAAACAGGGTTAACATATTCAGTAATGATATTACTTTTAGTAATCAATTGTGTGAGTCCTGCATAGGCTCTACAACTTGAATTTAAAGTTAATATTCCAGTTTGGAATAGTTTAATATCAAAGATATTGTTTCTATCTTTGCAATCGATAGTTATTTTAGAAGGATGAGAATAAGTAAAAATCCATTTATTATTTCTAATGGGCTGCCATAAAAGTATGTTGCCTTTAATGATTCTACTGAAACATTCATTTGGTATTTCATTAACATAAGCAGACAATAAAATCGTCTCGCATATTGGATCGGAGAAAGTGGATAACACATCTAGATCCTTACATATAAAATTTTCATTAGTAATAGTTTTACAATTATTCTTAAAATTATCAAGATACACATAAAAAGATTTGTCCTTTGTAATAGCTAAGTATTTATTATGCTTAGGAATAATTAAGGAAAAGGTATTTGGGATGTCAATGTTTGGAACAGGTAGAGGTACTACATGAAAAAAGGTTATATTCTTGCGATGTGACTAAAGGTAACTTCGTTATGAAGATAAGTTTACCATCAATATAATATGCAATTAAATCCGATACATCGATTAAAGAATGAATATTTTCAAGTTTTAAAGATAAAGGGAATTCTTTTCCGCTTGGTAAATTTTTAATTTTAGAGCTAAGTTCGAAATAGAGTTGTTGAGGAGTAATTATATCTGGATGTAAAATTCCTTGTTTAGAAAATAAAATAGCATTGATTAAAGAATCAATTTGTTCATAAAAGTATTCATTGGTTTCGAATAGAGAGTTTGTTTGTGAAGTAAGAATGTTTTTAATTTCTTGCATGTTCATTTTATCGTGATCTTCCTTGAAGTAATTATTTATTTTTATAATATTTTTATTCATAGTATATTCGTCATAGTTAAGTTTAGCAAGGGTAATATTGAAATTTGTAAGAGTTGATTTTGTGACTTGTAATTGATCTTTCATGAGATTATAAATTTCTTTATCATCTGACATGACGCGTTCAATCGCATCATCATAATATTGGGCATCTTCGGAATCTAGAGTTCCGAAAACAGCTTTGAATATTTTTCCAACACCATCGATTAAACCGCGTTTTGCGCGTTGGTTGGAGACAAGGTGTGTTATTGATTCGTGTTTAACTTTACATTTCTTTATAATGTTAAAAACTGGTTTTAAAAGATCTTTGCAATTGTCGTTAAGTACGTATGATAAGTATTTTGAACATGTGCTTTTAGTTAAAGCATAATTATCATCTAAAATTTGCAATTGTCTAGGGAAGGTACTGATATTAAGGTAAGTAATAACTTTCCAATCGTCATTATATACTTTCAGTTTTCTAATTTGATCAAAGAAGAGTCCGTTTCCAGTGGTTATTGGTTGGACGTCTTCTGAAAAAGTTAAAATTGTCTTGAAGGACCTGGAACAGGAGAAAAAGCTCGATATGGCTTAATTCTGTTTACATGGAATCTTTTTAGTGAATTATTTTCCAATTTAATAGTAACAGTTTGATTATCATGAACCTGTACAATCTTGTACGGTCCTTTCCAATTAGGAGTAAGTTTTTTACTTAAAGATTTAGGTTTATTAGTATTTTTAATTAAAACTAAGTCATTAATTTTATAAGTATTATTTGATACGTTTCTATCGTAATATTTTTTTGAAGTTTCTTTAGCATGTCCGATTCTTTCACGGGCAAGTGATCTAGTAATAGCGAATTTATATTTTAATTGATTAAGGTAACTTTCATATGTTGGATTTGAATCTGGGTTTTCCAAAGAGCTTGGCAAGATAGGTTTATGTCCAAAGACAAGTTCATATGGAGTAAATTTAGTTGTACAGTGTGTACTTGTATTATATGAAAACGTAGCTAAAGGAATATAGTCGTCCCAATTTGTTTGGTCGCTATCTATATAATGTATAAGGTAATCTTT